>JAYKQN010000006.1:17037500-17335000 GCA_036785175.1 Eupleurogrammus muticus | reverse complement strand
TATTTGCCTCTCCACCCCCTAATATCTCTTCAAAGCAACAAGATGACATTTACCTTTTTTTTTTTAATTAAGATTCACAAATAAGATCAAACTTAGTAAATGTCTGCGACACGACTCCCAGAAAGTAAAAATTGTTTGTTCTTGTCTTTATCAAATATTCCATCTCTGTGTTTCCCCAAAGCCTCGGAGTAAACATCTTAATTTCCCATCAATACACAGAGATATCAACAGTTCTATGAGGAGATTCCAGACAATACAGGGACAGAACTCTAACCTGTAGTTCCTAAATGACATCAGACAAACAAGGAACGGCCATGATAATGATAATGATATGATGATTAAATATTTGTAGACTGACATGACCACACCATTCATCTTTTCCTCCGTTAACTCAGTTAAACACCTGATCGACACGATTTTATCACCCAGATTTAAGAAATCTGAGACCAAGCTGCATCAAAACCGAACAGCTGATAAAATATGCAGCAACTGTATGAATTTGTTGAACAAAAAGCCCATTGAAGACAAACTTTTGAATAAGCACAATAAAAAAAATCAATGTGGCGTGTCTTTGTATCACGCTGCAGCTGACAGGAAGCTCTACTGGATTCAAAATGGAAGTGAATTATCATCCAAATCACCACTTTTCTCCAAAACTCAATTTAGGTTTATCCATAAGCTTAATTGAATCCAATATTGTTAGAATTCACCCGTTTGTCTTAAAGTGGAAAAACTAAAGTAGAAAGTAGATTTGTGTGAAAATCTGGGGGTGTTTTCCAGCTCTCAGCTGGTGTGTTCATACAGTTGTAATTTTGTCATAAAAAATTCAAAATGATTTAGCTTTGAGTTAAATTTGAGAAGCTCATTTTGAACAAAATTTACATATATTACAAGTTTAGACCAGTGGAGTTTAATATGTATAGGATGAGTCAATCATTTGGATAACAGAACAGAAGTGGGTGTCCTAACTAGTCACGCTTTTTCATTCTTGTGTCCAAAATTTCCCTTTGACTGTGTTGTTTCGTCAGACAGCACTGGACAAAATGTATTCATTAGCGATTTTTTTGTTTCATGATGGAAACAAGACAAAATCAATGTCCTCAACCTCTGACTGCGACAAGAAAACACACATAGTTAATTTTATTAAATAAAAACTTTTGTCTCCCTCTTTTTCTTCACAGGATTAAAATGAAATTAGAATTAAATTGAATTACAAAATTCAGTAATCAGAAAAGTGCTGGACTAAACAAAGGTTCCTACAAAAATTCCTATTACAGTAATACAAATACCCGCCTGCATTAATATTGATTAATATTACTATCAACATGCTGTCAAAGACTCGAGAAACACAGGATTAGACTAAAATACTGGATTTTCTTTGATTAAAACCAGATTCAAATGCATGGATTTTTCACAGACTGAACAACAACGAGTAGAAGTTGACTTCGTATGGGCACTCGGTTTCCTCCTGCCCTCTCCTTACCCCGGTCAGGCAGGAAACGATCAGCACATTTTTCACGTCCCCCCCACTCCCACTCCCCCCCTACCGACCACCTCCATCTGCATTTCTACGCGTATGTCTTATTTATCCGTTCCTCTCAGATAGAAGGTCTCGGGAGATGAGAGACATCTGCTGCACGCGGCTTTGAAGACGCCTCACGTCGCTCAATTACGCGCGGGGGCCGCGGCCTCGTTTGCATGTGGCGGCGCGGAGCGTGCGTCGCTAACAGGTGGCGGGAGGGAACGCGCGTGGCAGGCCGTTTGATAAATAAAATATATTATGGTAATACCGCCGAGGAGAGGGAGTAATGTGACTATCGCTGAATTGGCTTGCTCCTCTAGTAGACGGGTAGAGGAGGTTGGAGGATTTGGAAACACACACACACACACACACACACACACCACAAAAACATAAATGCTGTGCAACTTCTAAATGTGTGACTACTTCTACACTAAGCACATTTGCATACGAGTCTGAATACATATTCAGGCGTGCTTATTTGCGAAAATGAATGCAAATGAAGGGAAATGACTGGCAGGAAAACCACCAATATTACCCTGACTGGTGCTGGCAGATGGACTGCAGCTTCTTCTCGGGGCGAATCCCGTCCCTTTTTCCTCTTTCTCATCCTCCGACGCCTCAGCCCCGGACAGACAGGGACAGGGAAGTCTACCATCAAGCCAAATGAAGAATGTGCGTTCAATGAGAAACGACGGGAGGGAGGGGGGCTGACGGCGAGGGGTAGATTAAACCAAACTTCTCCAAATCTGTTACACATTCGGGGAGAGACGCACATTTAGACACATTCGGGGGGTAACAAACGAGCACATGTGGCGTCAGCGCCACCCACGCTTAAATATCCTCCTAAAAAAAGAAAAAAAAAAGCGCACGCACGGAGAAATCAAGCGGTGATCCGGGGTCAGAGGTCGTCAGACTGGAGGGCATCCCTGGAAAAACGAGAGCCTGGCCATTCATCACGTGTTTGATCTGCTGTCAGACACTATCAGTCTTGTGTCAAACCCGGCAGGGCCCACAACCGATTTGTTTACGGGTTTATCGGAACGGGTATCGGCTCGCCATTTAAAGGGAAACAAAAAATCAGATGCAATTATAAGTGTGATACTGACTCAGTCCTGCTGGCAATTGGACAATTATATATAATACAATAACATATATATATATATGTGTACATTCTAGTAAAAGTATAACTGCTAAACTCTCTCAGATGCTTAATGTATTTCCTTGTAATTCAATTCCATTCAAATTTATTTGCATAGCCCAGAATCACAAATCACAAAAGCAACACAACTTGCCCTGTCCTTAGACCCTCACATCGTGCTATAAAACTATTATATGTACTATATTATGTCCTTTCACCTGATTTTACCAGTGAGGTTTTTCCGTGGTGACGCTGGCACTTTTTGACCTGTCAATCACGGCCCTAATGAGGAGGGCACGGTGGGGTCGGCGGTGAGGTTAATAAATGACAAACAAACAAGGCAGAAGAAGGCCCTCTGTTCTGCCCTGATACCTGCCTGCTAGGGCGGAATCAAGCCCAGATGTGTTATGGGTAACTCCCGGTGAACGTGGCGACATTGCTAGGGAGGAAAGGGGGTGGGTGGGGTCACGCCCGTACGCTCCTCATTGCACGCAGCTGTGCCCCCCCTCCTCCTCCTCCTCACCTTTGACCCGCGTGGGTACACCTTTGGCAGGAATGTCGGGTGATTGGCTACCTCGCTCCCCTTTTCATTTCCTGTCCCTTCGGTTTTCACTTACTGCTTCGCGAGCCCCCCCCCCGCCCCTACTCATGCCTTAAAGGGATTTTCTTAGCTATCAAGGAAGAGCCTGCAGCTTAAATATGAATTATGGATGGATTTTAGACTAACAGTAAATCAATAATGTCTGCCCGGCAATGCATTCTACTTGCACAACTCGTTATTCAATAGGCAATAAAGGCGCTCTAATCCTAATATTTACGTGTTAGGACTAGTTAGCCGCCCTGACCTGGTTTGGATTTTGAAACTAAAGGGTCACGTACGGTTCAATATTGCACCGCGGGGCGAAACAGTACAATTACATTTCAAGGATTTCCAATGTGGCGACGTGAGATATGATCTTGTAAGGGTGAGGAGGGGAGGGGGGCGGAACAAGTGTTGCTGTCCGTGGCTGGACCCAAATTACCGTGTGTTGTATCCCTTGGCAGGGGCGGGTTCATTAGTCATCTTCGCTGTAGTTCTGGCGACTTTACAGCACGCGCTTGAACTTCAACGAACTCCGCGCAATAACAAGAGAAACCGCTATGAATCAAGGTAGAGGTAGATTTTTTTTTTTTATGGCGTTCAAGGACAACAACGGCGGTCTAGTTGTGTGTTTTTCAGCAAAAAAAAGGAACCTCGGGCATCTGGTTTCCAATGAGCCGATCTCTGTAAGGAGCAAAACTGTAATTGAAGCAGATCGAGTGGCAAAATTTACAAAAAAAGAAATAACGGGGCCTGTTTTGCGGGCTGTTGTCTGAGGTCCTTTTCCATCTCCTGGCCCTGGCTTGCATCCGAGATTTGAGCCTGTCCGATAACTCAACCCCCACCCCACCACCACCACCACCACCACCACCACTCGAATGTTTTTTAACAAATCCCAACTCCGGGCGGAAGCTCCACATGCTCGTGTGTCAGAAAGGCCGTTTGAGATTTCCTAGAAACCCCGTTAAAATGATGTAATCCGAATGGAATGTAACGAGTCGCCCCGAAAACCCCTTTTTTTTTTTTTTTTTTTTTTTGCCTCCCCCCTCGGAGACGAAATAAAAATAAAAATAACTCCAGACGAACCCCTCTTCATTACAAACTCTACTCCTTAAGGGGGGGGGGGGGGGGATTTAGACTGCTACAGATGATGGATGGGACCCGTGGTGTAGATGAGGTGAGACGTGAGATGCCGTTCGCTCCCTCCCCCTTTTTTTTTTTTTTTTTTTAATATTTCGATTCTTTTCGCTTCTTTTGAGGCCAAATGAAGACAAAGGAGAGACTCATTTGAACCCTCCTGCCTTTGTGTGACGTCTCCTCCGGGGTTGGGGCCGTGTTGTCTTTCAGATGCCTGGGACGAATCCATTCGCTCTGCTGTTCTGCTACCGCGGGCGTCGCCTCAGCCCGCGTCAGATGGAGATCAACAAAGATAGAGAGGTGACATGAGCCAAGTCTCAATAAATCAACGCACGCTGTCGCTAAAATCGGCCGCTGACACGCTACAAGAATTATGTTTAACAGAGGCAGGTGATGCCAAAATCAACCAATGAATGAACGTGCAAATGTAATAAAGCAACGATATTAATAATAATAAAAAAAAGTGCTTATGCTATATCGGCCTTTTGAAAGGTTGATACCCGATATCTGCCGCGTCCGAACATTTCCGCGCCGTAAAATCGCAATTCGATGACACTCAGTTCTCGTTTTGATTGGGGGTGGGGGAGAAGTCTCTGCAGTGACATTTAAATGCTCCGCAGGAACCGTGACTGGAACGAAAAGAAAAATGATTTGGAGTCGGCCTGTTATTGGATGTACAGTAGATGCTCCTCTGGGACACCGCTTTCTGTTTCACTTTGTTATATGAGCTGCCGCTTTAAAAGGGAGGTTGGGTGTGGAGTTTCTACCTTTCACATCACAACGACGGAGACGTTTTCACAGAGAATAAGCAGAAGTTTGTAGACTTAGTTACTAGCTCTGCACTGGAGTGCAACAAGGGAATAGAACTGGGCCTTTTTAGCTATTAAATGGCAATTATTACAACATGATGACACAATAAAATATCTGTATCATCCTGTGTAGTGTTTCTAACCCTTACCAGGACCTCACAAGTAGTCAAAGGTTACACTAGTAATAAAAAACTGTGAAGAATGCAGTAGCATATTGAGCAAATTGGAGGCCTAAGTTGAAGGTATGTATGGGCCCCTCCCCTCATATGAGTAAAAGTGTGTTAAATAAAGTAAATGTCATTGGACAAGACAAAAAATATATATATAAATTTACTCCAAAATGAAGATGGAAGGCTGTATCCCAACAGATAGAATAAGATTCCAGATAACACAGATTTACTGAAACCAGAAAAAAATTTAATGCAGTTTCACATGTTTTATAAATATATGTACATGGCTGTGTGTGTGTGGGTGTGAGAAAGAGAGAGAGAGACAGTGTGTGTGGGTGAATTTTATAAACTAGAAAGCAGGATGTGTGTGTAGGGACGGATGAACTGGGCATTTTCACCACTACTTTAATGATTCAACATATTTGTTCCGAATAATAACAGAATCTACTCTGATTTTGAAGGTTTTAAACACTCCGTGCAGACGTCAGTGATTTGACATTTCACAGAGAACCGGCGTATTGTGGTAGAATTCCACATTATCGCCACCACAGTTAATGTCGCCTGTGCTTTTCTAGTAGATCCACGGCGGTATGAACGGTATGGAGCTGTAGGACCATAACAATGGTTTCCACTTAGGAGGGGGGAAAATGTTGCCAGTCAGTGGTTGCCTTGTTGTTGTTGTACGACGCGATACGAACGGGGGAAATAACCCCTCTCTTTAAGGAAATAACACGATTGTCGCGGAGTTTAAATAAATATAACCTGGTTGTCACGGTGCCATCCTATACGGTGCAGAGACAGGGCCCAGTATGGTAATGAATGGGACGTGTCAGAGAGGGAGGAACAAAGGAAGTATCAGAGACATCAACAGGAAATTCTCATCATTGCAGTTCATCTTTCCCCCCCTGTCCCCCCCTACAAAGTCTTGACAGAATAAGGAAGTTGGTGATAGTGAAGTGTCAAAAGGTTTGGAATGAATGTGCTGCAGGAAAGACACATCATTAATATTTTTTTCTGTTGATGTATAATAATATAATCATCCTCCTGGTTTATTATTTTAAATATTCTAACTTTTTAAATATTCCAAATTATTAAATTCCACTGGAATATAGTTCATTCATAGTTCATGTGCATTCAGGCCTCTATCCAGCATGTCCATTTTAATGCATCGTAGCACTAGGATATTCCAAAGATTCCACACAAAAAAAAAGGAAAAAAGAAAACAAGCCTGAGATATTACATAACGCTGACAAGTGCCAAAAAAACGCGGCAAGGGCGGATAAATAAACCAAAGGAAGGCGGCACACGGAGGGAAATTGTACTTGCAAATATGACATTTGTTGTTGCTGCACCGCATGTTTAGCTCGGATGTCACAACAAACCGTTTCCCCGACGCAGGAAACCCCACCCCATGCCCCCACCCCCCACCAGACATTCAACAAACGCCAAAAACACCAGCGGACCCAGGTACGGGTGGAAGGGAAACTCTCCACGACAGTTTGGGACAGATTGTGTTTTAATATTGACTCTGCGTTACGGCCTTGTAGCTGCATTGCACCATGAGGACGAAACAATACTTTGAGACACCTTTAATTAAACAATTAAAGTAAAACAAATGAATCCACATCACGGGAAATACAGTCGGTTCAGTAAATAATTCTTGATGAACAGTTCATTTGTATATAACCCCTTCGCCCTGTGAGTTTATTCAGTGGGCTATATATATATATATATATATATATATATATATATATATATATATATATATATATATTTCTAAGCCTGTGTTGTTCTTCACAATTACTAGTGTAGTACGTTCCTTTGAATGAATTCCAGTGTGCCATTAGCCTGAGAGACAAAGTCGTCTGTTTTATTTCTCGAAGCGAGCGATTTTTAAAGGAGTGGACAGTTTTCTCTGCTTTAGCAGCAATATGCAAACAGGAATAATCTTATCTGATTGTCGCCTACTTTGCGGCGCTTTGATCCGTGTGGGGGGGTCAGAGGGCAGACCTGGGCCGCGGAGACAATAACAACTTTTTTTTTTTCCTCTTGCGCCACCATTTTTTCAAAGCGGTGTGTGTGTGTGTTTTTTTTATCCCTGAAATCTAACCAGACTGACCCTGGAATGGCCTCTCGGTTGAGTCTTAATAAATCTGCCGCTTAAATGATTGAAACGGGAGAAAGTAATACGTTATCAGCTTAAACCGCCGGTAATGGCGAGTCCGCCGCATCCCGTGATGGCTGCAACGATTACATGCTTTTCTGCAATTAATTTTAATTTATTGTACATACACGGCGTTGGCAGAGCGGTCTGTGAGAATAAAGAAAGTTCTTTTTCAGGCCTCGGCGTAATGGAAGCGGTCCGATGGAGTTACCAGAGTGGCTGTAATCAGGGAAGAAATTCAATTATTCAACATCTGTCGTCAAAATGTTCTTGTTCTAGTTGAGTGCTTAAGCAGACTGGAATTATAACATGAAATTAATGGTACAATCTGCAAAAAAAAGAAAGAAAAAGCTTTATTGTCCATCCAAAGTTTTACTCCTTAAAACATTAAAATAGCTCTAAGAAATAGATTACTGCGGAATCTGCAATAATCGGTTTTCAGTGTTTCCTAACCTTCAGGGTTTTTCTCTCACAAGAAGTCGTTTAGTGTTGAAATATGATACGGAATAATAAGAACTCCTTCCCCCACGCCGGTGATTTCACATTTCGCTCTACCCCTCCTCGCACAGGCTGATTTGCTCAGTGACATTGTGTTTTCTCTGTAAAAAGAAAAAAAGCGGACTCATGTTTCATTCAGTGGTACCGTATCTGCCGACACGGTCCTCTGCATTACCCCTCGCTCATCTGTCCAAAACCGCGAATTCGCTCCGTGGAATATGCCGCCGCCGCGCCGACGTCTGTGCCCGCCGCTCCGTCCTGTCACAGATAAGCTCTTTTTTTTAGTTTGAGTTCTGTAACGCTGCGCGTTATCTCTGCTCTCTCTCCGGTGTTTTCTTTCCAGAGCGCGGGTCTGATACGGCGTGTCGGGGTAAATCACAATACGCCGCGTTCCCGGTGATTGATACCTCCCCGCAAAGCCTTCTGGGAATGCTGTGGGGAATAAAAAAAAGGGGTGAAACAGTTTTGTTCCTCCAAATGAAGAACAAATAGATGCTGGGATGGAAAATGGTGGAAAGGGATGGAAAGGGAATCACGACTTTTGTGGTTCCATGTCAACCGCAAGGTCACATACCAGGAATCAGGATCCCCCACAGTGGAACCGGCGTTTTTTGTTTCGACAGCAGCACATTTCAGTGCTTGTCAGTGCTGCCATAATCATGGAAATTGGCCAATGCTTCATTGGATCCCGCTGGCAAACGGCGCCCTCGACATAAACCCGGCTTTGCCAGACATTTTAATTCAGAGAAAGTTACAAAAGAAAAAACAGAGCTTATGACAAACCCCAAATCCATGACATCCAACGCCTTGTAGCATAATGTGACTCTGGGTTGAAAACCCAACCACAATAGCTTGCCTTTCTGTGGCAATTTTCATTGTACCCGAGAGACATTAGGCCAATTACCTCGTTAAGTAATGTGTCTCCTTAACTGATTGGTCTGGTGGGCGAGAGACAGTACGAGAGAGAGAGAGAGAGAGGGGGGAAAAAGAGAGAGTCAGAAAGAGGCGGCGAGAGCGACGGGATGTGTTTTGTTGTGAGTTAGCTATGGGCTCTTTTTCAAAAAAAAAGAAAAAAAAGGCTCCAAACAGCATCCAATAGCTACCAGATGGCTGAGGGGAAAATATAGTGAGGGAGGCCTGATTACCGCTGAAGCATTTTTCTCTTTCCTTGTGCTGAAGCTGTGATGACCTTACCAACATGGAGGCTTTATTCCTTCACAACATAACAAAAAAGTGGGGGCATAAGAGCATTAAAAAGCATCATACAGACATGCGGCATGCAGCCTTGTCGTGTTTTAGAGTCAGTGCAGGAATACGCTTTGAGTAATAACGTCTCCACCGCTGTGAGTTAACATCATTGTCCGTCCTTTTTAAAACGTTGCATAATTCAAGCCTCTAAAGTGCCCCATTGAGTGAGATAAAACCCCCCTCCACCTCCGAGCGTAACTCCTTTGTCTTCTCAAAGTGTGGAGTAATGGGTGCTTTTTTCGTTCAACGTGTTGAAGCATTGACGGTATTAAGAGGTAATTTCCACTTCCTGCCCCGTGCGAGCCAATGACAGGGCGAGGTCGAGGCCAGGGGAGGGGGAGGGGGGGGTTGTCTCATATATGTCATCGCGGGTCTGGACGCCCGTGCCAGCGCTGGGATCCTTTTAAAAGGAAGCGCTGAGTCAAGAACTGTCATGGCAGCTGGCTAAAGAAAATGACAAAAAAACAGCATCCAAGGCTGAAAAAAAAATGTAGGAAACTATGCAGGTTTTTCTTTATGCCAAATTCTTCCAAGATTATGCTCAAAAAGCAAAAGAAAAAAAAAACTTACACTGCTATGACTGATTTGATCAAACATGTGGACCCTGTAAATCGCTGTGGAATTACCCAGAGTGCCTTGCTGTCTGGAGTCTGCCTCCCAACCCTGCGCTACAAACACGAGTCAATTACCCCAATTAATGTGGCTGGAGGACGGAATTGAGATGGAGATTGTTTTGGTTGAGTCAAAATAAACACACACCCTCCCTCCCCGCTTTCCCCTTTAGCGCCGCGCGCACATTACCGTTAATGAGCACAGGCCGCCGCGTTCTGTTTTTTTTTTTTTTTTTTTTTTTAGGATAAACGCGCACATTTAGAAGATGGAGATCATGTCATGCATTATGTGCTGGCAAGATATGCACAGGGGCTGGTTTAGACTCCGGGTCTCTCTCTCTCTTCTGGCGTTATCGAGAGCAGACAGTGAACGGGTGAGGCCAGAGCGTCAGAACGACTCGGTTGCACATGGCGAGGATCGTATCTTCAAAGCGAGGGGGGGGGAGCAGAAATACATTTTTTTTTTTTTTTACGAGAACTGCATGTTTCAAATCACCCTGCACGTTTTAAAATTTTTCAGCGTTGTAAAAAACGTGGCGTAAAAGCGGGTCAGAGTCGTGCCGTAGTGGAACATTTCACGGGCCTCGCCGTTCAGGTGGTTGCGGCCGTGTAAACCGTCCCAGTGAAACTTGGACTCCGGCTCTGAACCGTCATGAGGTGACCAGCTGCCGGTTTATTAGCCGGGGCGTTCCTTCGACTGCTCTCGTTAAGCTTTCTGACCCTTCTCTTGTAGATCCGTACAAGCAAATCAAAAAAAAATGCATTCAACAACGATGATGCTGATGTCTGGAGGACAGACCGTGACCCCGGGGACTAGGGCCGCTATCCTGGCTTCCAGAGTTATTTTTAAAACGCGCTACTCGGCATATGAGGGTCTGCGTGCAATGTGAAATAACTACAAAAAACACAGTTGGACTCGGTAAAATATTTACTTTGTAGTGCTGCCTCTGTCAGAGGGGAAGCTCTCGCTATGAGCCAGCCGAGTCAAACTCAATTTAGTTCACGGGCCACATCTCGTGCAATTATATCTCAAATAGGGCATATACTTATAAATAATAACACTGACATACATCTACCCCTCTTTTTATGTGAAAAATACGTTGTAAATATTCATGATTATTTAATAAGTAACCTTAAAATTACAATACTGGAGAGATGACATGAGAAAAAATGTGCTGCCTCAGTTATATGAATATAAATCATTTACTTACTGAACAATATTAACTCTCTTAGTTTGCTCTCTATATTTGCAGATCAACACTGTAAGTATTCGATCCCCTATGACCTGAAAGATGCTCACTGACCCCAGATTTCTGTATAAATAGGAAGTAATCAATTTTTTTCACACTTTGTACAGTATCTGGTGGGCCGGATCGGGCCCTTTAGTGGCCCGGTTCTGGCCCTCCGGCCACACGTTTGCCACCCTTACTATAAGCTGTATCAATGAACCGAGCGAGCTGAAACTTGATATTTCTCTCCCTTTGTTTGTGTATTCATGTTTTAGCAAAAACACCATCCACTGTGAAAACAAAACATCCCCAAAATATTCGAATATATATATGAATCTCTGTGCTGGAAAAAAAAAACCCTGACATATTACAAAAGTAGCCCTGCTGATTGGTGTTGGTGCAGCATACATCCTGGCGCTGTCTTTAAATTATTCTAATCCACTCGGACCCTCTGGACTTCTCTGGCTTTAAAATTTAAAAGAGCCCTGATCGGGAGATATGTGAACTCCAACTCCAATTCGTGACCTCTGCCCTCCCTCTCTCGACTGAACTTTCGGGGAAAAGCGCCGCCGGTTTCCTCAGCTGTTCCTGCGTTCCCCCGGCCGTCCGATAAGCTGATCCGGCATCTCCTCCCCGCCTCCCTCACTATCTGACCTCTTTGCTCCAAGTGTAATTGCCTCAGAGTTTGATGGACCAGTGTCTCTGAAGCAGATGATGTCTCACTGCTGCTTGTGATAACAGTTAGAAGGCCTCCTCCTCCTCCTCCTCCTCCTCCTCGTCCCCGGACACATCAAAAAAGAAAAAGTTCTCAAGAACCTGCTTACGTTGTGGGTAAAGGAAGTAGCCATCTGCTAAAGAGTCTGTGTAACTCAGCCCCACAAAACTCTGGTTTTAATTTCCACTTGGGGGGGTACAGCAACTTCTAGTTTTCCATCGTGCACCTTACGGATGCGTGGTTGCTGTATAGCTGGATTTTTGCTCAATACAGATGTCAAAATGTGCATCCTCCTAGTCGTGATCAGAAACATAAATCCGCCCCAGCCCGCTCTTCCGTTTCCCCTTTTGTTTTAAGAGCACATTTTCGTATTTTCTCGTTGACGGGAGCCGTTGCCAAGTAGGAGGATCGCTCCCGGGCCATCTGTGCACCGACGCGTTTCCATCTGAAACTTAACGCGCTGTTCAAAATTACGCCTAAGTGACAAGATTGAGGTAATTAGCGAACCCGATAATGGGACAAAATGCAGGCTTTATGAACTGGATCGCATACATCCTGATATAAAACATATGCTGGCGCGAGTAGCATAAAAAAATGTCCATAAAGAGGGAAACACATGTTTACAGAGAGCCGGATTATTTGATCCAACTAACCAGAACACGTTCCCCTGCCTTATCGCTTCGGTTTTACATATCATCCCAGACGCCCATAGCTTGGTAGGCCTGCAGCGGAGTCACGTTTAGCAGGACGAGGACCAGACACGGACAGCTTGATGGATGCACGGCTGCCGAGTCATGGAGTCCACTCCGTCTGGCTCCTCGGCGGATCCCCGGGCCGAGGTGGTGATGGACAGGAGGCTGCGTGATAAATGAAGATGTATGACTGCAGATAGACCATCAGATTAGCGGTTTGTTGTCTCTGATGTTATGGTGTAATCAATCCCATTCATCCCCCCTCCCTCTTCTCTCTGCTATCTCTGAATGTCCGGCCACACTGATGGCCCGGCACACACACACACACACACACACACACACACACACACACTACAATAAGGGACCCTGCAATCATAAAGCAGCGCCATTATTGTCCTCTTTTCATCTGAATCTCAACTCTTTCCGGAGTGCGGTAATAAAAGACAGTCTTTAAGTATCTGCTGGTTTGTCACACATCTTTTGGTGATTATTCTCTTTTTTTTTCAGAAATGGGATGTGAGGCTTTTCGAGGGGCTACGCACATCACCAGGAAGCCTAAGTCTTTCCACCTCTGTTATTTTCCCTCTCGTGCAGGATGAGCTAATTGCTAAGCGTACAGTTATAGTGAACAGGGCGCAACACCACTTGGATTTAAGAAGTGAAATGTGTGACGCACATGTTGGGATTAAGTCGGAGATCGAAGCCAGGCAAAGTTGGAAAACGGCCTCCGCCACCTACATGAATGCGTCCGCAAGATGTAGCAGGGCTGCGATGACTCAGCCCTGCTTTAAATACGCAGATAAACAAAATTAATTAAAATCGAGGAGGAAAAACTTACATAAGTTCATTTTTACAAGTTCCTGGTAATAACCTCAAACTGCCTCTGAGAGGGATTTTTCACTTTAACTAATTCCCCAGTAAATCCCTTTGCGGTGAACTGGTTCCGTTGGTGCAAGTTCTTGATCTTACATAATAGATTTGTACGGGAATTTTCTCATTTTCATCTTGTTTTTTCATGAGTCATGCTAACCAATTCAAAAACCATAATCGCAGTATGCACGGCGTTCTTTAACAGGAAGTAGAAAAAATAAAATTAAAAAAAGCTCCAGGGATTGTTGTCCTTGTCAATAAAATTCACATTGTCAGCGTTTTCAAATCCACAAAGGCTGACAAAGTCATGTTTTCCACTAGATAAGTAGCCGCCGCTTCTCCAAAAGGCGTGCGGGAAAAAGCGTGCTAGCGAGCTCGGCCAATTAGCAGCTGTTTTCCACACTCCAGGCTTCGCCTTTGGCTTTGTTGTCAGGCTTGTAGCTGCACGCGGTGCCTGGCAGCCATGACAGGTAGAGGAAGAAGAAAGCGCCGCTCCACCATCAGCACAAATAGGAATAAGCGGCTTACCTGAGCCAGCTAACGGCAAACCACATCCCGCTTTAGAGTACCCGAAGCTTCCCTGTCAAAACCAAGCCTTTTTTTTTTCGGTGGAGGAAAGAACGCGTCGAAGCAAAAAAAGGGGGATGTTTGCGCTGCGGAAATAAGTTTGCTAACTTTGCAGAAGTGGAGAGACGCAAAGGAGCGTGCTCAGCTGGTGGTGTACGTTCGAGCGCCGTGGCTGCAGATGTGAGCCAGTCTTTCCTGGCATGGTTTGGAGAATATTTGGTCAAAGCGGGCAACATCGTCGGCTTAAATCATCCCAAGTTACCCGAAGTAAGATTAGCATGAGTACCAGTGCTAATTAACATCACGTGTGAGAGAAAATCCAGTCATTGGGGTTTAGGAGTGCCATCCTAAGGTGATGACAATGCAGAACATCTTGCAGTATTTTGTGGTATGGGAAACCTCCCTGCAAACCGTTCTGCTCATGACCCAAAGGGAATGATTAGTTTCTCTCCCCCTTTTTTAAGGGGGAAAAAATTCCGCCGAAGAACAAAAGCGAAGAGAGGGAAAGGGAAGAGGTTGAAGTGTAATAAGCGAATCAGAAAGGAGAACCTTGCCTACGGCTCGCGCTCAATTTGCTGCACCTCATTTATCTGTTGCAGCAAATGTCTCACCTCTGATCAACTCTGAACTTTCATTCCGCGCTCTTTCATTTCTTCCCTTTTATTTAACCGGGCTCGGATAATGATTTGAACCTGTGAAAACGGGCGTGTGTGACTACGGGATCTGTCTGTGGAAGTGGCTTCTGCCTCTCGGAAGAGAGTGGCTTTTGGGAAAATGTGTATTAATTGCTTCATGAGATGATGCTTGCTTTGCTAATAAATAAATGCACTGTAATTTCAGTGAAGTGGACATCATATCACTTCAAATTTTAATTTAAAACCTAATTGAATCTGGGGCCTTCTGTTGAATAACACATGGTTGCCCATTCCAACTCTCTCTGGACACACCACTGGGACCCGCTTCTCTTTTGGGTAGCAAATTATAATTATAACTTTTCCCCCAAATGGCTTTCCCATTAAATGACCAGTGGAGTTTGGTCTCCTTATAATGTAGCTATAGCCTGTATAATCACTAGTATGGAGGCATATGAAATGAGCTTAGGTTTATATGGAGTAAGTGTTAATAGGAAAATGAGCAAAACAGCAAGAATTGTGTCTATCCAGTATTCAAATGGGGGTATCATTATCACAGGAAAGCACAATGTTAATCAGACAAGGTCTTATTTTTAGATCTATATATAAATTGACCTGACTTGCATCCACAGAAACCTCTAAAGAAGTATGATCAAACCTTGTTTGATTGAACAATTTCAACAAATTTACCGTAATTACATCCTTAAAGTTCCCACAGTGCACACTTTAACTCTCTTGTATTTAAAGTTATGATTTCCCCTAATGAGATATCTTCGCGGCTTTAGGAGGCAAAAATCATCCCGATCTCCTTTTCTCAAGGTTCGCTCTCTGAATCTCTACAAAGAACAGGTCATTTTGAATCTGACTCATTAATTTTAATGAGCCTGATTCTGCTGATATTGAAACGGCTGTGAGTTGTGCGGTGGGCAGCGACTGCAGAGGGTTTCCTGAATGCTCGTTGTAAAGGGACGGCGTCTAAAATCCGGGATGAGTGAGTTTCTCTGTGGATCGAGGCTTTTGAAACATGGCACATTTATACAGAGACCGTTTTCAATCCCAATTCAGCATCAAATTAATAAAACTCCAGAATGTGTGAACTGTGGACGTCTGCATAAGGTGCAAAATGTCCCCATTTGGAGGTGTTGGGTTAGGTGTACGGTCGGATTACCATGGCTGCAAAAACACAAAAAGCTATACGAGCAACAGCAAGTTATAGGGCACCTGGACCGTCCTTATAATCAAAAAGCAATCCAAACCTCACTTTCTATTCAATTAGTTTCAATTCAAGTCAGTTTTATTTGTATCGCCCAGAAACACAAATCACAGATTTGCCCTATTGGGCTTTACAGTTTGTCCTTAGACCCTTACATTAAACAAGGTAAAACTCATTACAGGACCTTACCTGATGATAAAAAAGCAAATATGTTAGGAGAAATTGTAAATGGTAGCAGCGTGGGTCTTGTTTACCAAAATTATTCTAAGAAAATGAGCAGCATAAGAGACTTCTATCAAACATCGCCCCACACCCCACCCTCCAGTATTTAGCCGCATGTGCTGCATTAGCTTCAATAATGGAACCCACATGTGGGAGCTTTGTAGAGCGGCCCTCGCTGAGCACAGGCCCGCAGACAAACACAGCACCGGGAACAATGAAGAGAGGGAAGAGCGCCTGATAAAGACAGAGAGGAAGGTTGGTTTTAGAGAGATACTGGTGCATGAGAGTGTTCCATTAGAGAAGTGGGTGGACTGTGAAAAAAGGGGGAAAGATTTGCAGGGGGGGGGAGGAAAAGTTCTGGGCGTGTGAGCAAGGAGGTCTGGGAGGAATGAGAGGGCAGAAAAGGGAAAAGAGGAGGAAAGTGCTTGACAGGAGAGAGGGGGAGCTGGAGGACTACGGCTGAGGCAGCGTTCACACGGCAGCTCAAAGTGGCCGAGACACGTCTCATGTTTTCTTATCTGGTTCTTATCTAGTTTAAAATAATGGGATGAAAGAAAATCACCTCAAATGCACTCACTCCCACCGCAAAACTAGAACTTATTCAACACATTGAGAACAGAATTAATAGATTCAAACCAAGTCCATTTTTTTTTGCAGCCAGAAGAAGCGATGATTATGAATTGAATACGTTTAGATTTGGACTGTTGGTCAAACATGCAAACGAGGCGTCACCTGACCCTGTGATGGACTTTTTTTGTCTTCATTTTATAGACTAAAACCTAAGTAGTAAATCATGAGAATAAACAGCAATGGACATTGTTATTTGCAGCCAGAGAGATTGAGCGCGTTGCCAGTTGTAGCTACGTATCAGTAATACTCATCAAGTGTAACCCAATGGATTATGACTCACAAACACTAAAGAATACACCCCGCATTTTCGATTCCACCACTTTTTCAATTGTAGCCACCACTGGGAGAAATATACACCACCGTACTTTCCTTCAGCCAGAGACCTACGATTTTATGGATTATTACAGATGTGAATTCTGTACAAGGACATCAAACTGTGCAAATCACCTCATGGTCATGAAGAAACTGAAGCAACATGTGCTTTCGGGATGGATGGGAAAAAATCTCCGGGCAAGAGGACTGACTTTGGAGTCGTGCACAGCGAGAGAAGCTCGTGCAATGAATTGCAGATGGGTCGTTTGAATTAGCTTTTTTTTCCCCCAACAACAATAGGCATTATTACCACATAATGGTATTAATATGTTTTTCTTTCTTGTAGCTCTATATATATATATATATATATATATATATATATATATAGAGGCTGTAATCAACCAGTTCTGTTTTAAATATAACTTCATCTTTACTATTAATAACACTGTCATGTTTATGTTATCATAGGCTAGATATGAGCAGAATGTGTAGATTATAGGAACAGTCAAAGGAGCTGATTTTAAAGCTTGTGCATGCAAACTCTTAATATCCAAAGCGGTGATTCATCATTTGAATAGATAGTAGATATCAAAGTCATCCATTAACACGGACCACAGCGAGGAGGCTTTATCCAGCTTGAGTGAAATCCAACTCCGCATCTGGAATTTTTAGCTTTTTTTTCCTCTCTTTTTTTTTTTCTTTTTCTTTTAAAGATACAAACACGAGTACAGTGTTTTGCTTTTGATAAGCAGACTCTCTCTCTTATCACTTCCCTTTCCTGGAAGAGTGAGATATACTGGAGATGATGGATCGCGGTTAATTTCAGTATAAGAGCGCTAAGCCACCCGACACCGTTTTCACATGTAACTCAAGATTGATGATAGCTCGCCCACCTCTGTGCGAGGATCCACGATTTGTCAAAGAGTTTACGCTCGGCTAATTTGGCGATAACGGTACCTGGGGGGCAGCCTGAATAATCGGGTGCGAGGAATCTGACGTTCATAGTACAGTGTGCGGGGCTAACGTCACTTCTTTGGATAATAGTGATAATAATCCCAACTTTACTCATAGAGTTCTTCCCTGAATGAATCAACAATAGATCTGATGCAACTTGGCATGCGATGGTGTTTTTTTTTTCCTTCTCTGAAATGTCTGGTTTCAAGGAGCTTTGTCTCTCATGGCGCATATGTTGGTTAAGAGCATGAACAAAACGAAAAGAAAAGAAAAAAACTCCTCTGGAGTGTGTGCCGACTGAAGCGGGCCGATCCTCGGTGCCTCGTATAAAAATGACCTCTTAGGTGTTGTGGTTGTGTGGGAGAGTCTGGATCACTTAGTGCTAATCCATCTGAGAGTCATCTGTGCTTTTCTCTCGCTCACCTCTGACCTTTCTCAAGCTCTCTGCTCCCAAATCCGTTGCCGGTGAGGAGCTAAGGGTGGCGGCCATGGGCGGGGGGGCGGGGGAGCCATTGGAAAGAGAGGGAACATTTTCCTCTGGATGTTTCCTGAAGTTCCTCAGTTGTTCGTAAACGTTTCCAAAGCCTCGAGGCCTCGCAGGGGTGTTTTTTTTTTTTTGTTTTTTTTCGGAAAACACCCGAGGGCAAGCGCTGTCGTTTGTTTCTGGCTGTCCACTAAAAGAGAACGGGGCGATCCCTTAACAAAACTAATAGTTACCAGAGGGGCTGGTCGGACGGGGGTGGGGGGGGGGGCCGCGACGTCACGTTAGCATCCTTGGAAGCTGCCGCACACACACCGATCTGTTCCCTAAAATAAGAATAAATCCTCTCATCGCCAGCGTTTAGTGTGAGTAGGTTTGGTCTTGACGGAGATGGACACGGGGAAAACTGAGAACCAAGGTTGACCCAACTCAACGCTCCTCTTAAATGGTTTCAGAGGGGGGGGGGGGGGGCAGGAAGATAATTGAGTGGTCCTGTCTAGGGCCACATCAGGCAGGAAAAGGAGTGGGGGGGGGGGCAGGGGGCGACTGGGTTGGGTTGGGGGTGTGGGGTTGGTATGCGGGGGCCGGGGGAAAGTGGCTGATGATGGCTTCAGTTTAGACGGCCCCCCCCCCCCACCCGTGCGCGGCACAGGGGGGGGGGGAAAGGGGGGAAAGCGTATGGGTATTTTGGGGAAGTATCGGTAAGGAGGAGGAGGGCGAGAGGGGGGGGGCGTTAAGAATCCAAAAAGCACAGGGCAGCACAGGACAACGTCTCCATTTAGGGCGCCGAAAAAAACAGCTGCACCTAAATGTCCCCCCCCCCCCCCCCCCCCCCCCCCCTCGGTAAAGCCCCCGGAGACGATGGCCCCGTGTTCCCCCGTCAAGCCCTGCTGCTCTCACCCCCTCCACCCCCACCCCTACCCGACCCCCCATACACCACCACCCCCCCTGCACATGCAGAAACTACTACAGACAACTTTCGTTGCTTTATATGGAGACAGTCGTTTCTTTTTCCTCTAGAACACACCACACCATTTTTTTTCTGTTCACTTTTTGCTGCAGCCGCCAACCTTTCTGTCACTACGCAAAAAAGGTGACTTCCGGAGTTCAGCCGCTCGCGAACAGTGAACCAACGTTCACGTGGACCACCCCAACCTCCTCCTCCTCCTCGAGCCCCAGCGTCTTACACAAATAAACCAACACAGCTTTGTTGACGACGGGCCTCAGGATCTTTTTCTCTCTTTATCATAGGACTAAAATCACTAAAAAGTGTCTGCACATGTGTGCGTTCCGAGTGTGTGTTCATGCTATTTTCATTTTCTGAGGTTTGAGTGTGCCGTGAGTGTGATTTTTGGCCAATTTTCATGAAGATTACTGATATGAGATAATAATCACACTATGGTAGAGGTTTAGGGCCTTTGTAGGGAAAACCAATTTAGATCCTGAAGGGGGGGTAAAGAAAAAGAGGGGAAAAAAAAGTGTTAGAAAAAACCTTTATGAGTTAATAAAGTGACAAGTTTGTAGAAAAAAAGTTTATCATTTAATTTCTAGTTTCTTTTTTCTTATATGTCCCTTCCCCGACAAGTACTATTTTTTTTCTACAATAGACCCAATCCTCCAAAATTAAAAAAAGAAGAAAAAAAAACATATCCTTCTGTATAATGAAAAACAAATCTAGGCACAGGGAACGGTGCGTAGCTGATTCTCTCTACATACAGTGTGTGTGTTTGTCCAGATTATTGTGAGAAACTCAATGCGTCGACAGTGTGTGTGTGAGAGAGAGATACGAACGTTCCAGTGATTAGTTTCAGACTTTTTTTCCTCTTTAGCCCGTTCCAACAGCTGTTTACTTTCAGCACCAGTTTACGATCCGGGGAGGATCGGGGTCCTAACATTAACCGGGGGCGCTTTAATAAAGATGGATGCTTGCTTTTACATCGCTCAACGCTGATGATTTTCCGTGTTGATTTTCGCCCGTCCTCTGGGAAAACATACAGCGTATGTTTCAGCACATCTTGGAGACGAACACTTGCCGTAGCGGCGGAGCGGAATCTCCTTCGACACACTCCAAACTGTTTACATAACTTAATCATCGGCCTGGCTGATGTGACGCGCTGCACAAAGCCTGAGCTCTGCTATTATTTCGCGGGCCAAGACATGGACTGGGCACATCAGTAGAGCGGCTCCCATTTATTGGTAGTAGAAACCCGACCGCCGCGGCTCCCGTATCCTCAACCCTCTTGTCAACATCGTATCCGTCGGAAGGAATCGTTCTCCAAACAATAAAACGCATTATTCAGCGCAGATTACGTCGGCGGCTCCCCCCGTTCACTGCGAATCTGAAATGTAATCAGTATCTCTAAATACCGGCTGTAGCAACCAATTTCCCGGGGTTAAAGTGGACATTTCATATTCCAAATAAAAGCCCGAGCAGCAATAGTAAACAGATGTCGCCCGCGTGAACTCTTTGCATTTTTCGCGAGAGCCGCTCAACCGTGCGAACGCGACGCGAGAATCTGCATATTCATTAAAGAAAAAAAAGACCTGATTCTTACGGATCGCGGATAACATAATAATTCCGTCAGAAGCAGTGGACGTGGGCTAATGTTCTGTGTTCCCAACACACGCTTAAGGTATTCCCCACCCGATCCCTGGCCCGGCCAAGCTAAACCTTCCCTTCTCGGGGTTCAAGTGTGGTTTTAAGTGATGCTTGTGCATAATTTAACTCCCCAAACCACATATCAATACGGTAACTGCATGTTTATGTCGGAAGCAATTAGCTTTGAAATTGTTTTTGGGGAGGGGGGGTGGGGGGGGCGACCGGTGACAGAAGCAGAGCGTGTAATCGAAGCCTGGGGAAGGGTGATTTACGCTGGTCAAGACTACCTCAACCCGTACAGGAAGTGAATACGGCTTCAAGGGTCAGCGAGCCACGAGGCACCTACTAGACTTACCTTATGAAATCCATGTGAGCAGCTGCTGTGAACTGCACGTGTGTGTGTGTGTGTGTGAATATTTCCAAGGAACGGCCAATTAAATCTAATGACAACACCCGCGATGGCGGTAGTTAACGGCGTAGTGAGCGCTGATACGCTCTGCGGGGCTCACCTGGTGGTCCTCGGGCCCCTCGCGAGAGCGCGGATTAATCCGCGTGTTTTCATCACCTACTGTCCGTGCAGGAATAGGAGAGAAAATGTTCCGAGAGAAAAAAGGCTTGACCATAAACGTGTGGACACTCACAAAGGATTAAGCAATCTTTCATTGGAAACCGATGGGCCAAATTCACAAAAGAAAAAAAGTACTAGACTGCAGTTCCCAATTTGCAGAGAGAGACCATGAAATGTTCTAGTATGTAAAAATAATATTGTGGCAAATGCATAACAGAGCCGGAGTGATGAAGCAATCAAAGCACACGCAGTTATAAGTAAATATATATATATATATATATATATATATATATATATATATATATATATATATATATATATATATATATATATATATATATATAATATAATGTATATGTGTATATCTATGTATGTATGTATGTATATGTATATGTGTAATATATATATATATATATATATATATATATATATATATATATATATATATATATATATATATATATATATATATATATATATATATATATATATATATATATATATATATATATACATTGTACATTGGCTAGATAAAAATAAATTAGCTATCTAGAAATTAGTAATGTTATCATGTCCATAGTTTGCATTGAGTTTTATTGCATTTTATCTGTATGCAATCTGAGTTAAGTCCCGGGTTCATGTTTCCAACGTTCATCCGATCCTGTAGATGTAGCAGTGAGCCAACTTCCCCCTGTGGTGATCAATATACTGAGGTATTTGCAGTTTAAATCAATAAGAAATTTTATTGGCACAAAATGCCTGAAATGGGTTTAATTCTGATTAACATTCATACATATAATCAGTATACGATATTGAGAAAATATCCATTTTGTATATTTTCATTTTTAAGCTTATATTAATTGATTGATTGAAAAATGATTCGTTGAAAACCACAATGGGCTAAATTCACCAAAAAGTACTACACTCCAGTTCCAAATTTGCAGAGAGAGAGCATGAAATGTTCTAGTATGTATTAAATATATATTGATGTATAAAATGAGGCTGGTGTGACATACTTGAAACACACACACACACACACACACACACACACACACACACACACACACACACACACACACACACACTACTCTGTCCAAGAAAAACAGTATTGTAGCAAATGATGGTGGAGTTGAACGTATAATAGAGCCGCAGTGATGAAGCAATCACGGCACACGCAGTTCTAACGTCTGAACATCGAGTTTTTCCTCAGTTTTAACCTCATCAGAGCATATTCTCTGCTGTCTCAGACCATTTCGGGGCTGAGTCGCTGTTGTGAGCACACGTCGTCAACGGCGGTGGTGAGCGCTGATGCTTTCCAGAATTCTGGCACGACTGCTGACACGCGCGTGCACGAGCTGGCACGCGCGCACGTGCACGAGCTGGCACGCGCGCACGTGCACGAGCTCACACATAATCATGCGACTGCATACTCTGGGGGGGGGGGGCGCCCCTCCCCTTTTTTTTTTTCTGTCACACATGTACACTCATTTTTACACACGTCCTGCAGCCCACACAGGCACACACCCAGACACCCGTGTCGAACGGTGCCAACGAGTGGGTGGGGGCGGGGTGGAAATATGGGAGCATGGTTTCGGGGTGGGGGGGGGTCGCCGACCACATAGATTTTTTTTTTTTTTTGGAAAGACGAGCCAATAGCTGTGTTTAGCTCATCAGCGAAGCGATATGATCGCTCCCGACTTTTCGAATCAACACGCGCAGCAGCCGAGGCCCGAAAGGAGGAGCTCAGACACCGGCTGCCAAAGGTGGGCTGGGCGGGGGGCAGGGCTGCAGGGCGGGGGGGCAGGGCTGCAGGGCGGGGGGCAGGGCTGCGTGCGAATACAATTATTGTGTTATTATTGCAGAGCAGAGATAGCACTAGCCTTTCACTTTGGTAATTGAATCCAAGAGTGAAGCTAATTGGTTTTCAAATGAAGCATTAAGAATTAAAAAAAAAAAAACAAGGACTTAGGGTAACAAAAAGAAAGTGTGTCCAGTCAGCCTTGAGTGTAGGGAGGAAGCGATTGGGGGGAAAAAAGACAAGGTTGAACAGAAAAAAAAATTGCAATGCTACATAATACTGATACTGTAAAAAAGAATCGGGTACTTGAAGTGCGGCTTATGACATGAATGAGTTTCTCAGCTCATTTTACATGAGAGACAAGGCCAAGTAAAAAAAGAAAAAGGAAAAGGCCCCAGTGTTTACAGCATTGAGTCCATGTGTCCAGCAGCCCTGGTGCAGCCGATACTGTGAGCTGCCCTTCACTAATCAAGTATGTCTGCGGATAGCCAGGCGTTTGATCCTGACACAGGCGTTTACAGAGTCAGCAGCGTGTGTGGGCCACAGCCACCGCTCAGCTATACATGGACACACACACACACACACACACACACACACACACGGTCAGAGTCCGCAGCCACTGAGGCACCTTCCCACAGTAACTGCATAGCACATGTTGTTGGCTGCATGACTGGTAGCTCAATCAAAGGAGCTGTTGGTTTTTTTTTTTAGAAGCCATGTCAAGTTTCCAAGTTCGCAGCGTGACCGGCATCAGTTGCAATTGTATTCATCATTTTTACTTCCAGATGGTTAACGATTGAAGCATCCACTGTAATGTTGCACCAAAAATTGTTAATTGCCATGTTAACATGTGCATGGATTGCAATGACTTTAATGCAATTTATATGTATGCAACTATAAGATAAATCCCAGGTTCATATTTCAAAATTTCGTTCGATCATGTAAAGAAGTGAGTGAATCAATTTTTCCCTGTCGTAATCGATATATTGAATTTTATTCAATTAAAATCAATATGAAATTTTGTTAGCACAAAATGCATTCATTCTGATTAAGAATCATACATATATAGTATATAGTATAGGATACTGCAAATATACTGATTTCGTATATTTACTTTTAAAGCATTTATTAATAGATTTTTATTGTTTTTTTCAATTCTTCTTTTGTATTAGATTATTATCAGTTAATCATCATTTTACTGGTTACACTTACTCTACTTATGACTCTAAAATTGTGCTTATTATTTTATGGGACATTTTGTGTCTTCATTACTGTGACAAGTAAATAGTTTGGACAGGAAACAAAGGAGAGAGATTTTTTGGGGGGCGGGGGTGACATGCAACAAATGTACGCCATCAGCATCGAACCGCAGATGTTGGTGGTTATGTGCCATGTGTCATATCCAGCGTGCTGCCGGGGCATGCCAAAACTCATCTTTCTGAAAAAAAATAAAATCCATGAAAGCCACCGAGAGGGAAAGTGGATACAAACAACCTTCCCGGACTTATCTGAAATCTATCTCGGAGCTTCTGCCATGAAGAGGAGACTTTTTATAAGCACTAGCACTTACTCAGTCCAGATCCATCAGGGATTTTTAGGGGTTATCTGAGACAGAGAAGATTTTCTCGAAGGGGTGTGTGTGTGTGTGTGTGTGTGTGTGTGTGTGTGTGTGTGTGTGTGTGTGTGTGTGTGTGTGTGTGGTTGGCAAGAAACATATGCCGGTAGTAACTGTGCCTTTTTCATCTTAATGTGTGTTGTTACTCATGTAGGATCAGCCGGATCGGACAGGACACACGTCTGCATGCAGGAATGATAACAAGGGAACCGCTCTGACATCAGAGCGCCTGCGTTTATGGTTTATTGAGTTGCCACGATGGTGATTTTATGTTCAGCTCTGAACGAGGTCGCAGAAAAACAATGGACAATTAAGCAAAAGTCGCATTCATAGTCTGATATCTCCTGCTATGGACTGCAACCGCTGGCTGTTTTTATAGTGGATTAATCTAGTGATAAAGAAATCAGAAAATAATTCGATTTGAGAAGCTGGAACACAAGAATTTAGACATTTTTCCAAACACATCCTTATCGGGGGCATACTTTCACGTCGGCTGTGTCATGTCTCCTCTTTCCAACTCCCTCAAAACATTCTCGTTTCTTCGAAGGGCATAGAAAAAACACGCCGTGCCGGAGTTATGGGGGCGATGCATAACACCGACACTCTCAGAACGCCCGCGGCACCTGTTGCCGCGTCCTGACGGCGGAGGAGCTGTCAGGCGGCTCCTCCGGGGACCCTGAAGGATTGGGTGAGAGAGCCGGGGTCCACTAAGTGTGACCAGGCTGCAGACGTGGTGGTTGAGTAGGGGCTTTGTGGCCACTCCTGGCCATCCTTCATCTGGAAGCAGGGAGAGAGAGAGAGAAAAAAACAAGTACATTTCCTGCTCGAGTCGACGGGTCACGCTGCCACGCTGTCTGATCCTTCACTTTTGCCTTCAGACAGTTGTCAGGGCCCAGTCTCCATGCACCTGTGACTCTAACCCAGCAGACCTGTCTGGAGGCTGCAGCGATGTGGTCTGCATCTATTGAATATCAGGCCAACGCATTTTTTTTTAGGTTTTTTTTTGTGATATTGATTAAAACTAACTCGCAGAGGCTGATGATAGCTCCTTGGCGGTAAGGCTTCATGCTGGCGTTGCGACGTCGCCAACAATGACAGATAATGTGGTCTAGTACGAACCCGTGCACCAGCAACAACTGTTCCCACCGCGAGGCCTTCATCCCTGACTCGGTGGTTGCGAGAGCTGCATTACACAGCAGGTGTGAAACCATCCATTTCCAGACGCCTGTCTTTTTAGGTTTTCTCGTATCTTTCGGCTTACGCAATGTAGACAGCTTTAGCACGCCTGGAGTAATGTTTTTTAACCGGTTACGTAAACCCTGGCAGTTGTAGGTCTGTGTTACTCGTTTGCTTCCTTGACGTCACGGAGAACACGTAAAAAAACGTGTTCCTAACTCATTTTACCTCGCTCGCGTAGAGTGTCTTTCAATGTCCAGCTGTGTGGACTCATCTCCCCTTGAGAAGTAAAGCATCCCCCGGACCGTGTTGAAAAAGGGCTCAGGAGAATTCACGGAGGCTGATGCAGGAATCCGCCGGATGCTGTGGAGATTATATACATACGCACTCCGTGTTTTCATGGCTAATCGTGGTGAAGTGCAGTGGACGGCTCAGCAGGAGCACGGCGAATTACGCACATTACAGCGGTAAGCTCGTGTAGAAAACGCAGCAGCAGAGAGCGGCCTGGCTGCTTTTCCACGGGAATACGATGACCAGCGGCGGAGAGGACTCAGAGGCTGAGTGATTTCACAGCCTACGGGAGGAGAGTTCGGGACATTCCTGCAACAGCGCGCATCACGACCCCGATATTTTATCCGGATGATTACGGAATCTGTGGAGCAGAAAACGGTTTGTGCACGGGGGTGGGGGGGGAACGCACGCGGCGAGATGTCTAAATTATCTTGTGAAATCTGCTGCATGGAAAACAAAATTCTAAAAAAAAATCAATTTAGATTCATGCAGATGAAGCCGGCAGCTGTGTGAAACAAGGGCACAAGACAACGGGAGGAAAAAAAAAAAAAAGCAGCTGTGCCTCCGTATGCAGACCCGCCGAGCTGTGTTCCTGTGCCAGGGCGCACTCCACACGCGGCGTCCACAGCATGTTTAGCCCCGGGCGTGTCGGGCATCCACAGTCAATATCTCATTGACATTTCTTCTCCATTACCGCTGTCAAAGTCTTTCGAGGCGATCTCTGTCTTCATTCGTGGGTCTGGGCTGAAAAACACATGGCGCAGGTACAGGCATGCAACCACGCACGGGTCTGTGCACACATGTAAACATGGGGAAAAAAAGGAAAAAAAAGCATGGGTTGCTGCTTTAGTTTCTCTTTTTTTTATTGTTCTAACTCTGTGTGACCACTCGCCTACACCCCCAACTCCTTTTCCCCCACCACATCAAGCAAAGAGCTAAATGGGGAGAGAGAGAGAGGGAAAAAGCAAGGAAAATGTACGGCAATTATGAACAAAATGTGTGTGTGTGTGTGTGTGTGTGTAGGGGGGGTGGTGGGGGGGGTGGACAATGACATAAACAAAAACAGCAGAAAGCATGAAAAGTTGTTAACAGTCCCTTTTAGGAAATAATGCGCTATTGTTTGGATGTGGGCAAAGCAGGATTTCTCTTTGTCAACACCACATGGTAAATTATAGTATCAGGCAAAACCGAGAGGAAATGAGAAAAGACAAGGGAACAAACAGAGATTAGCATGTTTATCTGTCATGCGAGGAAAAACTGCAGTCTCGGGAAGCCGTGCAGGCTTTTTTCTTTTTTCCTGCCCGCTTTTTCCACAAACCTGCAGCCGTGTAAATCACACGGAGCTCGCTGTACATTTCAGTTCCCTGCACCGTAGCTGGAGTACCAGTAGATGGATAAAACAACACGGCCAGTCTGCTAAAATAAAATTACTCTTCTTTCTCATATATAACAAGCTATTTAGGTAACCCCTCATTTTACAGGTACTTTAATACATATGAACTAGTTTGTAGTTCAGCATGAATTAAAATATCAATTAATTTATAGTTCATATTCTACATCATATCCACTGTACTTCATATGTCGTTCATATGTTTATATAAATCTTATGTAGGTAATAGTGTTTATATGCAGTTCATATTATGAACAATATATAAATACATATAAATGTAGGACTATACTCTTTCACATTTAAACAGGTCTTGTCAATACATATGAACACAAATATGAACTTTAAAATAATTAATATGTAGTTAAGGACCCATAAAAGAAAGAGTTACAACTATTCAAATAGTTTAATTAATATATATATATATAT
The DNA here is from genome assembly GCA_036785175.1 of Eupleurogrammus muticus. Taxonomy (NCBI): domain Eukaryota; kingdom Metazoa; phylum Chordata; class Actinopteri; order Scombriformes; family Trichiuridae; genus Eupleurogrammus; species Eupleurogrammus muticus. The sequence continues at coordinate 17,306,743 of JAYKQN010000006.1, read as the reverse complement.
ATATATATATATATATATATATATATATATATATATATATGTATGTATATAGGTATATGTATATATATGTATATGTATATATATATGTATGAATATATATATACAAATTCTAATAATTACTGATACAAATGAAACCTAAATGTTCATACGATTACGTGTTTATAAATAGTTCATATTATGAACTAATATTATATAATAATAGTATATTAATTACATATGAACCATACTCACTTTCACGATTTAACAATTCACTTAAAAATTGTTAATATGTAGTTATATATATATATATATATATATATATATATATATGTGTGTGTGTGTGTGTGTGTGTCGTGTAATAAATTATATCAATGGCGTATGGGTGTAAACACACTCTAATAATTACTGATAAAATTTTCAACATTTTTAACGTCACCATTTTTCCCAGCAATTGTGAAACCGAAATGTTTAAACGATTACCCCCAATATAGCCAGTGTGGTCTTTTAGGAGCCATTAGAGAGCAAATGGCCTAAGCTGTGCTCAGCCCGGAGTGCTGCCACACTCAAAGCGCTGTGTTCAACAGAACCGTATCCCCTTTCTCGCAGCAAAGTCTGCTGCCAGTCTCCATAATTCAGGGCCTGTCATGGCCCGGATTATTCCCTGGCTGTCTCAAACAACACCTGCTAGACCAGACGCATTCTGCAGCAATGAATGGAAATATGGCGCATGCACGCCGCGACCCGGGGTATACCATAACGCTATACACCTTGCAGACGTGACACAAGTCACATCCATCAACGTGCATGGCAGGGAAAAAAAAAAAGGCGTCGCGGAGACGTTTAAAGGACCTGGTGAGGCTTCTTGTTTGCTTGACACCATTCACAGACTAGTTTTCTATTGAGTCCTGGCGGCGGCTTCCACAATGAGATCCAGCAGCCTCCCGTGTTTGAATTCTCTCAGATGGAGGAGCAGTCGAAAAGAGCTTGGCGCATTAGAAACTCATATCTGGATGGATGTTATGCCAAATAAAAAAAAAAAAAAGAAAGAGAGAGGGCGCTTGTGGCAGAGCATAGAGGCCTCTCAGGTTTCAGCTGCCCACCAGCAGCCCCCTCATCTTCTTTGTGGCGTGGGGGGGGGGCAAAAAAATGTGAGACCGCCTCACACCGGCGGTCCACATGAGAGCCGGGAGGGGTTAAGCGAGGTTTAACCCCCGTCGACCCTACCACCAACGCCGATAACGCCCCCGCCACCCCAAAAAAAAAGAAACGTATATCAGGATTTTCTCACATCGAATGTGCATGAGCTCACAATAAACACGCGGATTATTAATCTGTCCCAACGCGGCGCACACGCACGGTCGACAGGCTTCAGGGCGTCGTTTGTTCGGCGTTGCCCGCGTTAAAGCAGCTGTGTCTGTGGTCGGGCAGCAATGTTGACAGCTGAAGGCCTGTTGCTCCATGAAAACGGCCTTTCACAGTTTAATGATATCTATAACTAATATGCTTTAAAATACACACACACACACACACACACACACACACACACACACACACACACAGCAGGTGACCTCCAGACTGAGATGGGGGGGAAATGAGACTTCTACATTAATTTCATTCATGCGTGCATGCATCCCAACACACGTACACACACACATCACCAGGCAGGTCATCTGGCCTTTTTCAGGGCCAACACTGGCTGAGTGTCGGCCTATCCCCTCGCTCCTTTATATCCACGCACTCATAACTTCTTAATGGAGGGACTGGCTGCTCGGGGAAAAAAAAAAAAAAAAAACTAAAGAGATGCCTTGTTGAGCCGTGTTGGGGGGGGGGACCATTAACTCTCACTCCACATTTCATTTTTTCCTGGTAATTTTCAAGCATGTCAAGAGGTCTTCTCTTGTAAAATTGAGAAACGTCGTGTTCCACGATTCCGCCGGTCCATTTGAATAAAATACTGCGAAAAAACTGACCTTGAATTGGCTGACCTTTGCGTGAATTCTCACCAAATGTGTTGTGCGCGGATTCCTGCCTCGTTCTCGACATGTCTGAACTCTCCATTAAGCGCGGTTAAAATCTTTCTCGCTTAACCTTGGCGGATCCAAAAGAAGAATTTAAATTGAATTTTCCGTTCGAGGCGAACGTGAAACAAAGGCCCGCGGTACACCGAGGAGTGTGTGTGCTGTGCTGTAGGTGCACAAGAAGGATCACAGCGTATATATGTGGTGCTCTTAGGATATTTTAGGTGCACATGTCAGCACGTGCAAACAGTGAAACACTCGTTTTTGCTAGTTTTGGATGGCTGGTTTACATTAATGTGGCATATAATTACAGTCTTAGTATTTCACATTAGAAAACCGTTACTGTACATATATTTCTGTCTATATTCCTGCACCCACAGACTCCTGGCTGGCGTATTCTTTCAAGTCACTTGTCAAATAGTCCTTCAATATGTGCAGCGAAGATTACTTTAATTTCCGATGACATTTTAAACGAATTTGACAAGGTGACAATGAGTTGTGCATCAAAGCCACTTTCATTGGAAAATTTGAGAGAAGCTAACCTCTGTATTTATTTACGTGCTCCCGCTCCCAAGTTATTAGCGGATATCTCTGTCATATTAACTTGAGCCGGGAATGAGCGCGTTATCGTCCCGCCGGTGTTTGCCTGCCATTACACGCCGCGGTCACACACTGTTTTCTTCCTCTCCTCCCTTTGTGCACCTCTGACTGTATCGCAGCTGGCGCCGTGAGGGAATTAGTTTTGAATGCATAAATTCTTCATACGGCGGCAGGGCATCGACTCGGCTGGAGAGTGAAACAACCCAGCAAACCTGAACCGGAGGAATAGTTAATAGTTTATGGCGTCATAAAGACAGTACTGTATCCCTTTCTTTTCAAATGTTATATTCCCCCTTCTGCAGATGAGATTCTGCAGACTTGTTGGTGCGGTGTATTGTCACCCGTTAAGTCAAATATGATAAGAAATAAAAAACTGCTGCAGGGAAACATAAAAATGTATGATAGTCACCTGTATAGGGCTTTGGAGTCTCTCAAATTCAAAAGTGTTTGACAACATTTGAGTTGAATTTAAACTCTCCTCACTTTTCATGCTAGTAAATATAAACTTCAGTGATACTATGGCTATTTTGCATATTGGACATATTTATTTATAGATAAGCTCATTTTCGCCCACATGGCCATAAGACCTGCTGAAAGCCCTTTTACTTCTGATTAATGCAGAGTGTTATGCCCTACGCGGGTGACCTACGCCTGAATGCATCGTACGTAGACACAGTCCGTGCTGCTGCAGCTTTGTTAACGTGCTGCTTTCACCTCCATGTATGCGTGTGTAAAAAAAACATTTGTATAAAGCATCAAGACCTTGGTTGAGTGTTTTACTCTCGCTGCAGTTGCTTGGAGATATGCTGTCAACATCCATAGTAAAGTTCTGTCTAGTTGCAGAGTCGTGACACTGTGTGGAAAAAAAAAACATTTTGTTTTCCTTTTTCAACAGTCCTACATAGCTCTGGATATATACGGTTGCTGTTACAGATTTCAGGGCTTCACATGGCATCTGAAGGACAAGGCGTCCATTAGTGTCTGTATGAGAAACTAATAGATGCCTTGGAATCAGTTTGTTTTTTAACTACAGCATCATTACTAGACACATTTCCAAACATTACAAATACCTCATAATTAGTGTTTGGTGAAGTGACAACACTGTGGTTAAGTGCTTGTTAGGATTAGACAGAAACAACACAAACTCGGTAAGGTCGAGAAAAAGATCGATGTTTTTACTTGAAATGGTCATGAAAATGCCCATCACCTTCTACGGCATTTAATGATTACCGTAAAAAATAAATGTGGTTAAAATGCCCAAATAGTGCTACTTGTGCAACTTTTTTTTCCATCTTCATTCATTTCTTCATTCATACATACATACACGGATCATTATACCATTGTGACGTGGGAGTTTCACAGATCATAGATGTGTAAGTGACTATGTGTTACAAAGGGGTAACCCTTGCTGAAAAGTGACACAGATGGGACTCCATGACGCCTCAGGAATGAGAAGTGCCTGGAACAGTCAACATCAGTTGCATTGTCAACCTATTAACCTATTCCACCAGGAAAAGCAGATGTTGGTTTTCATCCCGTTACTTTCGACGCTAGCCGACTCATCGACGGATCCCACGCACTCTGTGTTCATTCTGGAGGTGGCGTCAGCTGTCCTACGGGTCCAGGTCATCAGATGCTCCAGCACGCTGTATGTTAACAACCTGCTGGTTTTGCTGAAAATTCTCTGATATTATCATCTCATCATAACAGCTCAGAGGTAGAGCGGTTGTCCATGGCATGTGCCATTGGTGTATGAATGGTTAGTTTCATGATTTCTGATGTGCGTGTGTGTGAATGAACACTTGTAGTGTAAAGCGCTTTGAGTGTATGAGAAGACTAGAAAAGTGCTCTACAAATGCAAGCCATTTACCATTTCTGGAAACAATTTCGGCCTAAAAAAAGAAAAAAGTCCACAAGTCCAAACCAACACCAATTGATTTCTTATTGAAAAGAATTAATTTAAAGTATGTAAGACATAGCTCTGTAAGCCTCTGTGAGGCAGGGAGTCTGGATATTAAAACGTGAATGCACAGAAATTTTCACAGCAGAAGCACACCAGTAGCATACAAAGCAGACAAAAAACTAAACTTTTTGGGTGGGAAAAACAAGGGAGAAAAGAGCAATGGGGGAGCCGGGCGTAATTAACCTTTACTCATCCAGACAAACAGCGCCGGACGGGGGGATTGGGTCGACGCGCTGTGCAGCCTCGCTACCGGTTTCCGGGGCTAATTAGGACCGTGTTGTGGTACGGCGTGAGGGGGGGTTCCCACGTGGGTTTTCGCCAATCCGCCAGGCTGCGTCCACATCCAGACCGCTCATTTGTGGCGAGGTATGACAGCGTGAGACCCGGCGAGAGGACGCGCCGGATGGAAGAGCGCGGCGGGCACTTTTTTTTTGGGATGAAAAGAGGGGGAAAAAGAATGAGAGAGGAGGAGGAAATTAAACAGTGGGAATCAAAGTGAAGGGAGACGGATACAGGGGAAGGGAAGTGAACAGTGGAAGAGACAGATAGACGGCGAGCGTCGGATCCGGGGGGGCGGTGGGGGGCGGGGAGGTTAATCTGCTTCTCCTCCCAGTCGTGTCTGTCAAGTGGCACAGCTTCCACAAATAAAACACCTCTTTGAGATTCTGTTGCAGGGGAAACAATAACACATCCTCTGCCAAGGTGCCGTTTCTATGCAGCCAGAAATAAATTGCACCTAGACGGTAAACAGCAACATTGGGAAGACTTCGCAGCATATAAAACCTGGGGTGACCTTGACTATTTGCAGTAATGTTTTAATTACACTCACATTATCCAGTCATCAGTGACACCGACTGTACAATAGCATGTAATTGCATGTGCCACAGCCTCGGCCTGCTGGGTACTCAGCCTGGCGCAATGACATTTAATGAAATGTGCAAAGCTGTTAACGTACAAATAACTTTCTCGACGCGTGACATCATGTGATGAATGCAATGTGTTTCATCACCCTCAAAAAAAAAAAAGGATTAGATGACAGTAAAAAAAAAATATATATATATATCAGTGCTCACAATAAGGCATGTAAAAACGCCAACATGCCGTTCCTTAATGTTAATATTTGATGCGAAAGTCTATCGAGGTCATAGTGGACGGATGGATATTTGTATTCATATATGGTGCTTTTTCAGCTGTGGGTGTAATTTTACACCAAAAACCTTCCATTAAAATATGCTAATACTTTTTAATAAGATACACTCGCTATCACCAAAAGGCCAACTTTTACCAAATCTATTTCAAGTCGGCGTTTAGGTTGGCCTTTTAGGTTGTTTTTATAATTTAATTTCTTCCTGTCTTATTTATTTGCATAATTTTCTCCGACTTGTTTCAGGGTTTGATTTAATTTTACCTATCGAGACTATGCTGGGGGTACGGCTGACGTCTTCGAGCAACACTTTCTGAACAGACAATTATGTAAGGATTGACCACCTGATCCAACCAAAGTCACTCATTACTGCCCCCTGTGGTGGAGTTGATATTACAGGACAGGTCAGGCCGGGGGTAGCAACACCAATTATTTCTTCCTAATTTAAATTTGCAGAATCAGAATTAATAATTTGCAAATCATTTTATGTTTTAATAGAAGTTTGCTCCGAGTTTCCTGTTTGTTTGAACCTTTAAAAGCTGCAGAGCTTTTTGTGGATTCTATTCCGGTGCATCCATCACAGGGCGGTCTATAGGGGCTCCATTATCCTGGTCTACATCTGCTGCACACACCCCAGCGGTAACAATGCACAGCAGCCCAGGTTCATATCCTCCTCCAGGCTTTGATCTCTTTTACAACCTTAAAGCAATCTCACGCACACCACATTAAAATCTTAGTAATGTCAGCAGAGGGAGGAAGTACCATCAACAGTGAATCATGCACAGACTCTTGTATATGCATATAGAAGTGTGTGTATACTGTATATATAGACAGAGTTAAAAAAAAATGAAGAGCCCTTCAAATTTACTTTCCTACTTCAGCAGCAAGGTTGCAGCGTGGGAGCCGAGTGTAGAAAAGACAGTGAACCAATAACGCTGATTTCTGTTCCCTGTGTTTTTTTATGTTACAGCAACCCAGTAAAAAAACAGATTCAGATTGTTTCCAGTCAATATTAACTGTTATCGGTAGCTGGTAGCATTTTCATACACAGCCGTTCCTCCGTTTATGTGAACAAATATAAATTTTAGACGCCAAAGGCAAATAAAAACGTAACGAAGGCGGATTGTTTGACTGTTTCTGTACAGACTGAGTATTTTTACAACATCACCGCATGGTAAGAATCATCTCAATCTGAAATGATGACGTTCCACAGCCGCCCTTAGACCGATTTATCAATTTGTTTCAATTATTTATGTAGCCGTAAATTCATTTAGTCCCGTTGAATTTTAAACGCAGTGAAAACATTGAACAGTGCGCTTTTGGGGGGGATTTAATCTGCACTAAGAGCCGGAATCTTGTGTTTGTTTAATTTACCGTAATGTATCGGTAACATTTGATCTGAACTGGGATATGTATCATCGCCGAACAGAGTAACTGTTGTATAGATTGTCTGTCAGTCATTTGAACTAGGTTAGGTTTCACCACAGCAGGCCTTAAAGCTCCTATATTAGTATCAGAGGCGCTGGCTTGGCTGCGCCGTGCTCAGCCGTCATTATGGAATGCCAGGTGGAAGGAAGTTACAAGTATGTTTCCTTTGGTTTAGTGTTTTCATTTCATTAGGTTTATATATAGGCTGTCACTGTGCCTGTGTGACGGATTTGGGTTATGCCATCATGAAGTGGTGAACGCTTTCATTCCTGTTACAGTGTTATTCTTTTTTTTTTTTTTTCTTCTTCCTAGCATAAGGTCAGTGATGAAAAACGGTGTCGATTTAATGAAGGGAGCCGTTTCTGTTGCTGTGAGAAACTCCGCCTGTGATACCAAAAAAAAAACAAAAAAATAGTTAAATGGATTCTTCCTGCTTGGCCCCCCGAAACCACCGAGGGGCTCATTTCTGCAGATCTCAGTTCTGCATCATTGGTGTGCCATGTATATCGCATCCATAAAACATGTTTTTTTCTAAACGGAGAAATGATGGAGCGATTATTCCTCTCATAATCCAGGTTTTCAGCAGCTGTGTTATGAACTGTCCCTTTAGTGCACCACAGACCCTCCTGTCAGTCCCTGTTTTCATTTCATATGTAAAGACTCAGATTTGATGCCTTTTTTTTTTGACGAGATGCAAATATGTTTTGAAACGTTTTGTATTGCGACTTTAATTATGAGATTTTGACTTTGGAGATTTTGGCATTTCCTGCTTTTCGAGCCAGTGTTGCTAATTGGTCTCAGGCGATTTACTAATAACCAGGAGTTGATGTTGGAGTCGTCTCAACAGTGTCCTGGTCAGAGATTAATTTTTCTGACCGTCACTTTTTGCAGTAGAAATACACTACGATACCCAGAAAACACACACACACCCAACGTCTGTACCTTTGTTCTTGTTTTGTTTAGTTTTTAATTATTCCACATTTTATTCATCTGTTTTTAAATCACATCTTGCTTTTTAGTTTCAGTGTTTTTACTTTTAATCTCCTTCAATTTTAACCTTTTTTAATTTCTTATTTTTTTCCCTTTTATCAACTGTTTTTAAGTTGTGTCTTGATGCTTTTAATGTTTTATGTAAAGCACTTAGAATTACTATACTGTTGAAATGTGCTACACAAACTTGCCTTGCCTATTCAATGTTAACTTGAAGAACTGAAAGCTTTGTAAATTGAAATAATTGCTTTAATGTTGTCCGGCATAATGAAATATTAATACATATGACAGTTGATAAATATTTCTATTTGATGTTTCAATATAGCTTACAGCTGTTTTATTTCTTCATTATAGTCTGGCCACTAGGGGGCACCATCACACCTACTGCTGCTCCATTAAAGTGGCCAATGGTGGCAGCTAAAACACTATTAAACACTTCCTGGTTAAGTTTAGTCACTCACAGCCACTACTTGAGATAATGTTGCCTGCATATCCGTGCAACAAATCACGTTTCCCACCACAACGTAATTGTGGAAACAAATTACCGTTAGTATATAAATGTACTTTAAATGAGACAGGGGGTGGGGGGGTCAGGTAATTTGTCACTTTGAATCATTCATGCCATCCAACCTCCAATTTCTAGCTCCACACCGTAGGTGTTGAAGTGGACCCCGGGGACCTTCGCATGAGTTTGATTTCGGGTTCCATAAATGCGTAACGTGGCTAAGATAAAAATGTTAAGGGGATCAATCCACTTTGCTTAAGTGTGAAACAGCCGTTTAGCTTTTCTCTACCTGGCGACGGCGAGGCCGAACTTGTCCGGGGCTCATTACGCCGCCATCCCGCCGACCGCAGCTCCTGATTGCAATAGCCAAAAGTAGCAATTTCGGGATTTTCGGAGCGATTGATTGAGCGCCCTCAAAGCGGAGCACATGTTCCCCGTGTACCGCCTCACTTCCTGAAGAGAAGCTCCCCTTACGGAAAAAGATTTCTTTCTTTCTTTCTTTTTTTTTTCTATAAATCCAAACTTGTAGGTCATGTTGGAGCAGAGCTGCGATAACACGCATTAGCATTTTGATAGCGTGCCGTAGCCCAGAGCGGTCTCCACCTCTTCTCACTTTTTTAGGTTTTGCAGGGTGAGTTAACACACAAGGGGAAAGATGGGGTGCTCAATCACCTCTCGCGGCTTTTTGCAGACAAATATATCTGAAAGTTGTGTATTTTCGCAATAGAAATAATATACAAGAGGCGATCCAACTGCTGGTAACAGTATATTTTACTCGTCTGCTTCCGTTAAAGAAATGATTCCGTATGATTACTGCAGCCGTGGTTCTGGTGCGTCGTACTGTAACGTGCCCCCCTCACAAAGCTCCTTTTGTTCCAGCTGCTGGGGGGTCCCCCACCAACCCCCCCATGTCTATTAAGCACACTGATTCCCAGTTCAAATTGGCCCCCTGTTATTAATCCCAATCACCCGGAACACATCGACCACAGCGCACCACCAAAAAAAAAAAAAAAAAACACGTGCCCACCCCCCAGCTCGGCGCGCTGATTCTAATTAATTAATTACATCCCAGGTGATTCTACTTTGAGATGGAGAGAAGAAAAATAGAAGGGAAAAAAATCCCAGCGGCAACACCAAATTGGCAACGAAAGCTCCCCAGGAAAAAGACAAAAAAAAAGAAAAAGGCCCAGTTCATTACTTGGGGAGAGTGTGCTTCTGGTAGCTGCTTCCTTACTACTGCCCCCCCCCCGCCACGTCTTTTTATTTTTTACTCTCCAACTTGTCCGTGTGCCACCCACAGAAAGCTTCGCCAAAAACACACACACACACACACACACACTGGAACTAACCCGCAACAAATTGATAGCATATTTAAGTATTGGGGATTATATTTTTGATGAGAATGAATAGAGAGAGAAGGAGAGAGAAATCGTATTTCTGGCCAGAGCTTTTTGCTGGAGAGTGAAGCCACTATTTAACATAGCACTGGCACCGTCCTAAATGAAAGCAGCGCTACATATTTGATACATCTCATTTATTTGAAAAGTTGAAGCATTTGCAGATTCTTTCATGTTGGTCCCGGCTGCTTCTTTTTTTTTTTTTTTTTTTCCCTCCTCGTCCAGGATGCTCGGCTCCCTCAACACGGAGGAGGGGAAAGAAAAAAAAAAAAAAAAAAAGAAGCAAACTTTTTGCCTCTCTGCGGTTATCGGAGTAATCTGCTGATGTGAGGATGTTTGACTCTGCACTTCTCTGCGATGCGCCATGTTTAAATAATGTTATCTATCAATAATCTGAGGCTGCGTCTCCGTCTGTAGAGTTCGTTTGGGCTGGATTTGACATTGCAGGAGTTTGTGCTCTGTGGGGAACAATAGAAACGTGAGGAGAGGTTAGGTCAAAAATGCAATTGATTGCACTAATTTATAAAAAAAAAAAGTTGTTTCTATACCTATGAATTACTTTCTGGTACAGGAGCAACTCGCATAATTTCTTGTTTTTTTTTTTAATCTCTAATGCATTAATCACAGCCACAATACACATAGGTTTTTACGGAGTTGTCAAGCAAGATGTTACTAAGCTTAAAAGATTGTTTTTCCATAAAAAAAATAAAATAAATGAATAATAATTGTTATTAATAAAATAAAGGATAATTTAATATGCAAACATTTCAAGTTAGGAAAGCTAGGAGCTGAAAGTTTGAATGATGACAGCTGTGATTGTCTAAAATGAAAGCAGCTCTATCTTTTATGGAATTTTGTAAATCTAAATAAACATGTCCTTCAGAAAGTGAAACAAAGCAGACGCTGCTTTACAGGAACATTTAAATATACAGAGAGGGAATCTTGGGTGGATACAAAGTGTTTTAAGACCTATTTCAACACAGGGACCTGTGTTATGGATATCATCTGCAATTTCTCGCTTTTCTCCTCCAGTGATTTAACTGTTCCGAGCTTTTCACTAGTTTATTTAAACTTTTCCTTTTTTTTTTTACTTCATTTTTTTTTCAAGTGTACAGATCCTGTTTTTTTTTTTTACTTCTTGGCATGGAGGTGTTTTCAGCAATTTCCTTCTTCTTCTTTTCTTCTTCTTTTTTATTTTTGGGCCCAAATACAAAGAAAATAAGTTGTATCAGCCGGGCCAAGGCGAGTGTATTTGTTGCACATTTCAGCAGCAAGGCAACTCAAAGCGGTTCACATGAAACAAGAAAAGCACCAACAGAGACCGGAATAAGCAACATAAGGAGGCATTAAAACAACATTTATGCAGGAACTGAAGAGAATAAGGCGTAAAACAGGAAAAAACAAATTACAGCACAAGCGTAAGATATCACTCACATTTTATTTAATGAAGGACTGAGAATATACGCCATGCACATCCTTGCAGAACTGTTAAATTACTGTATGTTGAAACACGCAACATGGCAATGTTGTAATATATTCTCTAATTTTTCCACTTGTTAATCATCTGTTTTAAATGATATCTTGCTTGTTAATTTAATCAAACCATGAAAGCATCATAAGGCAGTATTAAAACTGTATGCAGGAATAACAGTCAATCATTTTATTTAATAAAGAACTAAGCCAAACACATCATTGTAAAACTTTATTTACTGTATGTTCAGATTAAGTATATTTGTAGATTTTTTTGTCCTACCAATGCAACAGGCCGTGCAGGTATTTCTGGATGATTCCTCCACATGGACACAGGCCACTGCCGTTTCTCACCTTCCCTCCGTGGGTCCACAGATCTGCAGGTCTGACAGATAATCTCTTGGCCCCGGTCCCCCCTGCACCCCCCCCCCCCCCCCATGCCTGTTGCCGTCCTCACCTACCGAAACATTAGCACTCACGAGGATGCTGGCAGGCGATTAAACCGGAACGAAACCGGCGCCAAGCTACGACGGGACTGGAAACGGGCAGGGGTGAAATCTTTAGGAGCTAACAGAAACGATTAGATTAGCAAAAAAAAAGAAAAAGAGGAAAATGTGTCAGTGGTTTATGAACTCCCCACCGGGCTTTTCATCCTCGACGGTGATGAAACCGCGGACGGTCTCAAACGTTCCTTATTCGGTGTTTGGCAGCGGAGGAAGAGCTTAGTGAATTCAGGCATGTTTAATGGCAGTGGAGACTCCACGCTGGTAATGGAGAGGAGTTGCCAGCGCTCTCTCCTGGCAACGATGCTACGTCTGAAACCAAAGTCTTTAGGTGACGCAACGCCATATGGAAATAGATTTCTGTGGCTCACACTTTTATTTTTTTTAATGCAGCACCATATCGATCCATAGTGCATAGTAGTTACTGCTGGAGGGGTCAGAGGTCAAGGCAAACTACAGAATCGCCTCCCGGGAGCCTGAAGGGATCCACTGATGTGTTGAAGGCCGCCTCAGCGGGTGTTTGTCATCCTGACGGCTATTTAAGTCTAATGTTTTAAAGATGGCCTCCGACCCCTCTGTGCCATCCTGGCGTAACTCATGTGATGATGCGTACGTGCGGGTGATAAATTCCGCAAAGCTGAAACGTAAGAAGCGGCAATAGAAACCAAAATACAGAGCTTAGCCCTTCCCTACCTACACGTTTATACCCTCATATACATAAAAGTGTCTATCGGCTTGACACTACCAAAAATATCTGGTCGTAAAAGTGGAGTAACTCATTCCCATTGTTGATTCAGCTGGACTATTAAACGCTTTCCCCTGTGCACCAACAACAAAGTTAAACAACCTTTTTTTTTTTTTTTAAGGAGCTGGGGCTTTGCTGTGTTGGCATGGTTGCAGCATGTTGTGCATGTGGATAGATTTCTTCTTTATGAATAAAAAAAAAACATTATTATTGGAGTACTTCTTCAAAGGATTTGTGGTCTCAGTGTTGTTGGCCAACACCAATAATCAGTTGCAATAAAGCACGGTGATCTGGGAAAAAAAATATATATATATATTACCAACGTTACAAGACGTTTAATCTCAATAATTATTTTGCAAAATAAATCAATGGAAAAAAAAAAAAAAGTGTTCAACAGAGGGCGCCACCTCCAAATGTTTTTTTCCCCGACCGGGTTTTGATCCGACAACAGGTGGAATCTGAGGAGCGGAGCAGGGACGTCTCGTGACACACGAGCCGCCGTTAAAAAGCGTGTCCGTGTTGCAGCGGGCCACAAATAACCCCCGCAGCGGCGGCTACTGTAAGCGTACACTGCGACTCGGGCCGCGCTCGGCCCGGTCCGACCCGACCCGAACGCCGCGTTGGACACGTGAGACGAGCAGTTCTGGACTCGCCGCCCCCCCACCCCACCCCCACCCGGAGCATGACGTTTTATTCTCCCTGCCTGCGTTTCTGGAGGAACCCTGTCGTGAGAGCGATCTCCTGATGGAGGAATGTGGAACGGAATGCCGCTCTCGGAGGCCCCGATCCCGGGACACGTATTTATTTGCTCATTCATCACTCCTGCTCGACCTCTGACCGACTACCGTGTGTTTTTGCTCTCCCTCGCTCGCAGGTTCTCCTCTTCTACCCCCCCCCACCACTCCAGTTAGTGAAAAACAACAGGGCCGATTCCATCCAAACTCGTAGCAGAAGTTGCTCTAAAGCTACAAAAGTAAGCTCCAACTTTGAGGAAGCAAACGCTCGGCGAGATTAACGGCTCGCTGCGTCTAGGCGGGCGCGTGCGTGAGGTGCCGGGTACTCCGCTTCGCTCGGGGCCTAGCGGGACCCCGGAGTAAAGGAGAGGAAACAGATGTTGCGCGTGTACCGGTGGGAACCCTGTACGAAAGACTAAAGCATACATGAGCTTAGCGAAGGTAGTGGAGGATAAAATAAGAGTTTAATAATGAGTCCTCTGGTGAGGGAGAGAGAAAAAAAAAAAAAAAGTTTGGTGCAATCCTTCAGTGCAGGAGGCCTGGCAGAGAGAGAGAAAATGTAAAGGTTTGAGAAGCCGAAGCATTTCCTGCTGCAGAGGCACCGTCTGCTGAGAATGTGGCGAGAAACATAATGAGTCTCCCATACTAGGAGTTCACTTTTTGTTTTTGAGCAGGCAAGGCCCTCACACCTCCCTGCAGCTCTGGTGCAGAGACGTGCGTTTGTTTCCATCAGGAGGGGCGCGGCGAGCAAATTATTTTATTGACACGCGCGCAAATGTGATGAAATGTGAGGAGCGCGTTTGGCAATCAGGCTTAAAGTGGGGAACTGGTGAAGCCTCAACAACCCCCCCACACACACACACACACACACACACACACACACACACACACCCCTCAGACGGAGTCTAGACACTGGCAGTGGTGACGGATTAGGAGACGCTGAGACGTGCAGGACGGGATGAGGTTTTTCTGGCGAGAAGCGATGAACCGCAGGTGATGGTGGCGGAGAGGACGCTCGCTGTGATTGGCACAGGAAGTGACAGCCGAGAGCGGCGGAGAAGTGGGGGAGGGGGGCGGAGGATTTAAAAAAAGTTTTGACAGCCAAGACGTATTTGGCTAATGGAAAAAGTATGGTTTAGTTGGTTTATCAGCTGATAGGAGGACAGGAAGAGCAGGGAAGCAGCGAGCAGAGGAAACCAGAGTCAAACTGGATGAATCTGAAATTAAAACCTAATCAAGCCTCATTTCTCTCAGCGTTTCTGAAGTGCAGCCGACCGTTCAGAAATATGTTTTCTCTGCTGCTACACAAGCACCACCGAGATAAACGCTACCACAATGCGTTTTTTTTATATATGTATTTATTCATGTTCTCATTCAAATGGCCTGCAAATCGTGGGATGAAATCAGGTGACGTCCCGGGGTCAACCGCCGCCTGACCTGAGCCACGCAATATCAGGCGAGCTCGGCGTCCGCCGTGGGAACGGGGGGGGGGGCTGAAACGCAGAACATCTTCCTGCACGCTAACTTGTGTAAAATGAGTCATTGGATCTTTCGGCATTTGTTTACTTCTCGGCAAACATTTTCATGATTGAATAAGAGTTGGGGAAAAAAAAAAACTCCAACATTAAAAACCCATGTATACTGAATACTAATGTATTCCATCATGTTTGTCTTCCGCTCCTTTTTTTTTTTTTTTTTTTTTTGATAATCAGCACTTTTACCTTTTAAATGCAATATGCTCTATTATGGCATATATATATATATATATATATATATATATATATATATATATATATATATATATATATATATATATATATATATATATATATATATATATACTGGCTTATATCCATCCAGACGTCCTAATAATAGCCTTTTATTGTCCTTTTACCTTTTAGCCTTAGCAGAAAGTTACAGGTTAACATCTGATGCATGCATCTGTACGCTACTTCACTATTTTTCTTAGATTAGAATTTCCCCCTCGTCATCCTTCCCCCCTGTCATCCAGCCTTCCTTATGTCGCTTCCTCTGAATCATTCAAATGTTTCGAGAAAACGGACCCGCAGTCGTGAGTCAGGGTGTTCTCTTTCACTTTTAAGGACTCACGTAGGACCGCATCAATGTCACGATAATTAGGTGGGATTTATGGATTTGGGGTTTGTGCTAGCGTTTTTACTTGAAAAAATGTAATTGAAATGAAACTTAAGGAAAGAAAAAAAAAATACATGAGGTCATGACCCCGGGTCCTCAATGGGCTACAGCCTGTATCCTGGGCTGTTCATAGTAAATCAAAAGAACTGTTGTCCAGAACTGCCCAATTACTATTGACTCAAATCAGCCTCTTGTGTCTCTGGGCATCAACAGAAGACAGATAGCCGCCGCTATCAGTGACAAAGGAGCTTCCTCCCGGACAGAAACGAATGGCTCCGGCTTGACACCAGCTCCCGAGGTTAAGTCCATGTTGTCAACACGCTCGGACAATTCGGGAGACAAATGATGCCATGAAGAGCCACGTATTGTTCTGCGGCCCTGCAGACGCCCCGGCTGCAGCCAGAACTCTGCAAAGGCCCTTTGAAAGACCAGACCAGGATAGAAGAAGCCTGAGCCGTGCACGTGTTGAATAATTAAAGCAAACGAGTGTATCAGGAGGACGCGCAGACTGCCTTAAAACGAAAGGACTGGCAATCTGTGGGAATTATGCATATTCTCCTTTAACTTCGGACATTTGATCCTGATAGGGAGTAAAAAGGGAAAAGAGGGGAAAGAGATTTTAATTGTGGAAAATGGAGCAGTGTGAAGCAGCGGTTAAAGGGCGCCTTGATCTGACCCGTGTTCCAAATAACCGGCTTTAATTCAATTCTTCTAATCACGCTCAAATTCAAAGTTCTTTTTGATTGCGCTCGAAAACACATTTCTTGTTTTTCCAGCGATTCCAAGCTGGTGAACTCAGAAGCTGCCAGAGCTGGAAAGAAGCAGGAAAAAATATTCTTTTAAGTGGTGCTCAAAGTCTTACTGTGAAATCTGTGTGTGTTTTAACAGATAGTGAGCTTATACATGACGATGATTCATCTCATTTGTCAGCTCCAACATCACGCAGTAAAATACACAATCAGTGAATCATTGGTGCATTGGTCTTTACGCGTTCGCCAAAAAAACCCACCACCTGGGTCCTTGTACTTGTCAGATTGTATTTATTGTCGTTGCAGTAATGCAGCGGTTTCGGGTCATTAATGAAACAACATCTTGAGGGGAAACGGAGGACTGTTTAGGCCAGAAACTTCATTTTTATCTCCTCGTCCAGATCATTAAATTTCCAAACATAAAAAAGAAACATTTCATGCCGAATCACAGGAAATTAAATTATACATGAAACATCAAATTTCCCATGTGATGTAATGGTGCAAACAAAAAAAATTTGTAACTTTGGTTCGAATATGTTGCTCATAAGCGTGATATTACTCCAATGAATGAATAGAAATTTGATAAAAATCTGTGTTTTGCTTTCATGCAATGTTGGGAAAAACAGTTTTTATCCAACTTTCATGCTCCTCGAGGGGAAGTCGGAGGACCGGAGGTTACGAGGGAAAAGGAACCCTGTAATAGGAAATAATATTCTCCTCAAGTTCTATAATTTCTCAATCAGATTTTGTTTGACCAGTTAAATGTAGAGTGAGTGAATTTCCTCAAATCCGTTTTTACAGTGTGTTTAATACATCAGCTCTTGATTGGCCGACCTATCTAAACAATAGCTGGAATCCTTTAAGTCAGGCTCAGACACAGAGTGACTTTCTCCCAGTTGTTGCGCAAGAGGAATGAAGAGCTGAATCTGTGTGTGATTAATTAAACTGAGAATGAAAAACACACACTCACACAGCCTATAGCCCCTCTCCCTAGGACCTCCACATGAGAACGGCTCCGGAGCAATTACCCCGCGCCCCCTTCGATGGGCCAAATGTAATGATTTTTCAACAGAATCGCTGTTTAAAGCCCAGGCGACGTGCTGTATAATATAACATAAATTGAAATTAAAACAGATCCCTCCAAACGTAAATAGAAACCAGGGGAGACTCGCATATTATGTGCGACTTCCGTTCTGTGGGGGGGCCGCAGAAGGCCCCTCTTATAATAGAAATGCCTCCTATGAAAACGCATGGAAAGCCTAATGATGAATGTCAAACACGTGTTACAGTAACTCCACTAGAATAAAACAGTATGCATAATAGATATGAATAATGGGAGATGATTTTAGAGGAAATAATGCATGGCTTATCTTGAGAAGAGCTGCTCAATGCAATAAAATCTCCCGTTTCACAAGGTTTCTACCTAGCCGTCCTCATAATAAAACGGCCGCGCATAGGCCCCGTTTTCCCCTCCTCTCCACATGTCAATGTGTACGCCGGACGGCCGCCGTGCAATCAGCACATAGTACAAATTATTCCTTAGTATTAGTGAGATCCCGATGCCTTCTTTGCTGTTGATTCTGAGGATGTTTTATGATGGACATGTCTTTGGTCTGACTCTAAGTTTAGGCTTATGCACCGAAAAAGAAAAAAAAAAACACTTGGCATGGATTAGGAATTTGTAATGGCCTGGGTAAGAATGCGCCGACTTGACGCCAGTCAACATCTAATGTCTCTCTAACTCTTAAGAGGAAGCCGCCCCGTATCGACGTCATCTGAACCCCGGGTCACGCCGACCACGGCTACTAGATAGCGTGAACATAACTATAGGTTCTCCTCCACTGGCCTGGTGTTTACACATCCTCCACAGAGAAACAGTATGTTTTCCCGTGGATTACTGAAACCTCAAGTGCTAAAACGGAGTCTTAACACATCTGTTTAACATTTCTGCCTAACTTTTTGCAAGATTTATTGTGGGGTTACTTTTTTTTTCTTTTTTGTTTTTTTTCTTCCATTTTCACTTTTTTCTTTTTCTTTTTTTTTTCCAAAAGATGCTTTCACAGAATGTTTCACGTTTGGAGGAAAAACACCAGAACAGCAAACATTGGCTTGTAAAACATAAAACACGTTGCCTGCACTGTTGAAACGATGAAAAACGGGATCGGACGTGTCCTGTTCCCAAAGGACTGGAAAAAATACTTCAGATCGTTGCTCATTTGATGGTAATTTAAAAATCAGAAATAGCGGCCTGATTGTCGCGGCCTCGCCTCCTGAAGTAGGTTGGAGAACAGGTGCCTGCTGGTTATGTGGAGCTGGTCCCTGTGTCCCGGGGTCCTAGGGATTCGCTCTTTAAAAAGCAAAGGACCATTGGCAGGGTACGGGATGTGCTCAGTCGCCCCGTCTGACCTGGTAAAATGGGAGCTCCGTCGCTGTCGCTCTCTGCTCCCTCCCCGGGGACGCACTGTAATTATGAGAGCGGGGGGCCCCGGGGCCCCGTCGCTCCGAGATCCACCCACTAATCACAAATCACACAACCCTGACACGGGAGGTGGCTTCCCTCAGAAACTGAACCAAAAACCTTTTAGCGGATAAAGGTCAGACTCGAAGGTAACTTGGCAGGTTGTGTTTGTGCTTGGGTGTGTGCGTGTGTGTGTGTGTGTGTGTGTGTGTGTGTGTGTGTGTGTAGGAAAAAAAAAGAGCCAGAAACAGCCTGGTTAGTGTGTTTTAACATGTTTTAGTGTTGATATTGCTGCTGCTGTTGTGTGCTGGATTTTCTTTACATGCATAGGAAAAAGGTAAAATGTCCCTCAAAGTAACTTCATTTAATAGGAATAGGACGTGAGGTTTAACTCATTTAAAATCACAGCAGTTCTAATCAGAAGAAACTTTAAAAAATGAATCAGAAAATTCTCATTTTTTCAGATGACTTGAAACCTTATTAAATAAAGGGAATAAGAAACTACATGGCAGCAGGAGACATGTTTGCTCTGTAATCCCCATAGATACGGGGACACGTCCTTAATGACAATGGTTTTCAGATGCAGTTACAAACTGATGCATTAAGTTAGTAACTGGTGCAGCTTGTCTTGCCATTAAGAGAGATATACGGTATTTTTTTATTATTACCTAATACTGAATAGTGTGACAGAACTTGAGCAGGCCTCAGATGTGGAGAAAATGCAGAAAAATCGACAAACGCTTGCGTTCTGTGTGACGCTGTCTCAACCCGGAGCACTTTGAGACAATTTTCCTCGATGACAGCATTTTTTTTTTTTTGTGTCGGAGCATCTTCAAAGTCTCAATCAGCGCTCCTACGCCTCATTATCTGTTCCTGCCGTTTTCCCCAGCCGCGCCGTTCGATCTCCTCCCGTTGTCGCCCCGGCATCTTTCTTGTCATCCCTCCTATCTATCGCCGCGCTCCTAAAAAAAATCAAAAAAACTCTTCCGATCTCCCCCCTCTCTCCCCGCAAACCCAGAAAGGACTTTCAAGGTCTACTCAGATAACGTCACTGCGGCCGTGCATCTGTTTCCAATCCCCTGCAATTAACCAGGCCGGCTCGGGAATGTTCCTTTTTCTTTTTCATCCTCCTCCTCTATTTTTCTCCTCCCGCTGCCCCTTTCTCCTTCTCTCTGTCTGTCTCGCTTTTTTTTTTTTTTTTTTTTTTTTTCCGCTCCAGCCAATTGATTGGAAGATGGTCATTCTTTATGTGTCACTCAAACCTAAACAGTGCGGAGACTTGTCGTATTGTTTGTTTCTTTCTTTCCATGGGTGGGCCCGGTGTGATCCTGTTCGTGCTGCTCCACATGCAGGACTTCAGTCGGATTCCTCTCTCGCAAGATGAAACAGCTGCTATAGAAAATGCACCTCAGAGTGAAATGAAAAAAAAAAGCAATTGCAACAATAATTTGCTTAACCAAAATAGCACAGGCCAGAGCTGCAGATATTACTTGAGCGATGTGTACACAGCAGATGTATTTATGCAGTCTGGTTTGCGGCTCCGTAAAAAGTTGTCTTGTATTTTTCTTGGTCGGCGTACAAAAAAACATCTGAAAAGTGTTTTTATTCCTTCGCCGAAATGAGTGTTTTCCCGTCTCCTCGCTCCAGTAAGCCATAAATCCCGCTCCACTTGAATCCTGGGATGCCAATAGCCGGGGAAGAAAAAAAAAAGCGGGCTGCGGGAGAAGGTTTTGGAAAGGAGGCGGAAGTTTCTGAAGTTTCCGGAGGTTTTTTTTTTTTAAGACTAAGCCCGCGTACAAGCCTCGGCAAAGTCCTTCGCCGCTTCAGGAGGAAGTTCAACAGGTACAAGTGAGGCGAAAAAACCCACGGGCAGCCAGAGCCTTTGACCAACACACTCACATGGACCAATGACAGCTTTATAAGCCCGAGGCCTTCACTGAGCATATTTGAAAGGACAACCGCAGTTCACTTTTCCTCCTTTTTGCTGAATAATTTTCGGCCTTATTCGACTTGCGAAATATCCCAAAGGCCTTATTACTATCTCTGTAATGGAACTCAAACACATGATAATCCAACCAGAGCCGATACAAAGGCCACACTGAGGCTCCTCTGCCTACAGCTGCAAAGAAAAAACCTCATGTCCTGACACAGGACTGGACACTCCCAATGGAGCCTTTTGTGTGGAATCCGCCACATAAGATAAGACATATGTTGCCGCCGCATCCAAACCTCCTGCAGATGAAAGCAGCCTCTCTAATCTCTACAGAAAACTCACTACATCGGTACACGGTAATTTAACCTTTGTATTGTCTTCCCATCGATCGAGCACCTTCTGTGCTCCTGGGTCAACATTGCATGTGCATGTATATAATCATCAGTTAGCACCAACTATGGAATACAGATGATTTGTGAAGTGTAGTATGGAAACATCCATGGTACTTCTATGGCAATTAAATTTAAACAAACATATTTCTGATATAACACACAACATAAGGATGGGTCAATTTTCAATGCTTCATTCTACAGGGACTGGTAGAGGGGAATTGTACGTAACGTCCACATTAAGTGGCTGTCAGGCTCCTTCAGACATTTTTTTTTAATTTTTGTCTTTTTTTTGTCTGTTTTTGTCAACCATTTATTTTTTCTTCCCAAAACCCCCAAAAAGTGATTTGGGCATCATTTGAGGTCTGTTGGAGGGCAGAGCTTGTGTTAAATAGAAATATATATAAAAAAAAATACTCACTGCATAAACAGCAACAGGTGAAAATATCTTGTTTTTTTTTTACTTTTTTTTTATTTTAGTTAGTCAGTTAGTCAAGCATTTTTTCTTAAAACACGACCAAATTGACCCCAATCAAGAAATAAATTAAATTACCTGCCAGTGGAATAAGTTAATTCTACTCAATGTTGGACTAATTGTACCAATAAAAAAAAAAAAAAAAACATCCGCTTTTGGATGTCGGTTTTTGCAGGTTTTCTGCGCTCTGTCACACGGCCACTACCTGGGTAACGCTTTGGTCCATTTACACAGCTGGTGCTGGGCTGGTGCTTTGTTACTGACCAGATACGTACACTAAGGGAACTATGCACCTTTCACTCCAACCAAAACTATAACGTCGGGCACTTTAAAAACGCTCGTTTTCCAACTGAAATTTAACTTGTGTTTGTTTGATTTGGAAAAACCGTGCACCTTCCCCCACTCTCCCTTAAAAAAAAAAAATAAAATGCCAGGGTTGACTTTGATACCTCGCCAAAGGACCTGCGCTCTTCCTCTCATCCCAAGTGGCTGGTAATTCAGTATGGAGTTTGTGTGTTTGTCTAACACCGGTAGCTCTGGGCTCCAAGCATAAATTATGCATAACCAATGTATTTTATTTAAAATTAATTAGCCCGACTCATAGCCGTGGATTGTTTGCCAATGGAAACAGTGGAACCAGAGGGGGGGGGGGTAAAAAAAAAGAAAAGGAAGCAGTGTGATGGCAGCTGTGACTCCACGGTTCCCCCACAGCTCTCCAGGAGAAGATTAATAGTTAATGGAAGGCCTTTAGGCTGTGGAAACACCCCAGTGGCCCTTATCCCTGCTCTGGGAAAAGCAGGGATTATTGTCAAGGTATCGGAGCCTGTCGCCGAGCAAGGCCTCCCCTTCCATTTACCAGCCCCTCCGAATCTCACCTCCATTACCCAAATAGGAGAAATGCTCGGTAGTTTGGCACACGTGGCTGGTGAAATCTGGTGTGTGTTTTACACTTCGTACGTACATAATTTCGCACCACGAGGGGCCGTTTTTTTCCACGCTTTCCCTTCTTGCCACAGGCTTATATGATCTTTAAATAGGAAGAGAGTCAGGTCAATTTTTTCTTTTCCGAACGCAATACAGCACATTATCTCTGGCGCGGCAAGTCAAATCAGCCTAGCAATTAACTCGGGGCTCAGCGCCGCAACGCAAATCATCCGGCCCGCTCGGGGTCGGGCGAATTCCTGTCTCTGGGCAATTAGCCTCCTTCATTAATTAAAAATTCTAATCAGGATGTTGGATCGATAGTGTAAATCACGCACACACGCCGCTGCGCGGCCGGGTGGGGGGAGGGGGAGGGGGGGTTGAGTTGCATCTCACTTCCGAAGGCCTCGCATCGACAAAAGTAATCAGCCGAACCGATGTGAAGGATTAATGGAACAAGACTTGACGTTCTTATAAATCGTCCCGAGTATGGAACATTCACTTATGCAAAAATACAGCGCGTCTGCTGGTCTTGACACTGAAAATATAGTATGTGCTGTGGATATATAAATATATAGTCTCCCGTTCAATTTCTAAACCATAAATTGTTACTATATATACAAATTTACTATTTAAAATTCATGCATTTATCTTACAAATATGTTTTTGTTTGTTTTATGGGCTGTGATTTCCAGTGGCCAAGAAATGATATCCGTTAGGCATAGGTTGTTTAATTTGATAACTGCAGGAAATGTTTGCTCTGGTTGAAAGTAATCCGGCATATTTAATTTTTTCTGCCGCTGGATCATCAATAACAGGCACTTTGTGTTTGTTGGTCAGTGTCGGCGCTTTCCTTCCACTCACTCTGGCTCTGGGGGGCAATTATACTTTAGGCTGAAAGAACGTTCTTTTTTCTCCCATGTTTCCAGTGTATGTATGTGACACACACTCACACACACACACATATACTGTAGGTTACACCTAGACACACACACACACCCATGCATGTATATGAGACACAGTGCAGTTTGTCTGCAGTGCTTTCCAATAACATTCCGTTTTGTTTGTGGTCTCTCAGTCTGGAGTAAAACGTCCCCAGTAAATGTAACTGTTTTTCTTAGGCCCATTTGGGGAGGAAAATGAAGTCATTTCGGATTCCCACATGAAATCAACACAGAGCCGATATTTCCCTCTCATTAGCGAGAAAACGAGCAGACGGTGCTGCGAGAGTTGCATTTTGCGGCTGATTCGTTTCAACAAGGGGTGAGTTACGACCGTGGTGCGCTCCTTCCCCAAATAGTGTCAGCGTACATCAATATATCCGGTTACCGCAAACTTGGCTCGTGCTCGCTCGCAGGAAAACGTGTCGCCGTGTACGAGTTTGGTCGCGAGGGACTGACCCGGGGGCACGCTGCAGGTGTCACCCCAGTCAAACAATATGAAGGACACCGGAGTGCCACCGGCGTCCGCGTCCCAGGGCCCGCCATTGATTGACAGCGAGGGAAACTTCCTGCAGAAAAAAGGTCATCAGTAGCTTTTCCTCTTCACCGCGGCGCCGGTTAATCCCCTCCGTCGGCAGGTGGAGGCGGGTTAGACTCGGGGAGACTGTGGTACGCCAGCACGGCGTGGGGGGGGGGTCAGAGTAATTAAATACACGTCGAGGTACAGCGCCTTCCTACAGACCAGCGGCTTAATGTTCAAGCAGGCAGTGCAGAACATTAAGGCAATTAGAACTTTACATAAACTCCCGGGAAATATTGAGGACAAAAATGATCAGCAAATTATTCCTTAACGGATTTTTCATACATATGTGGCCAACTTCTGAACACAATAGGTTTGAAGAGGCTCTTGGGAAAATGAATTGTTCAATAATTGTTAGTATTAATTTTCAGTCTATAATTGTCTCATGAGGTATTTTAAATGCCATTCCTACTATATATATATATATATATATAAGAATGTACTATTCCCTAAGACTTACCGGAAACAATTACAGGCCATAAAACCACACATAAACATGATTATACAGTATATATTCCAAATATATATAAAGAAAGTTTTCTCTCACAAACATGCCCTGCCAGGAGCTTTCTATATCATAGTCATTTGTTGAATGTGATTTTTTGTTTTCACTCAAAAAAACTTTTTCACTCCAATTAAACACAATTTAATTATGGCTTCAGACTTTCTTTTTTGTCCTACTTAAAAAAACAACAACAAAAAAACAAAAAAAAAAAAAAAACTGAAGTGAAATACTAATTTGTAAGTAAAAAAGAAATCCCTTGGATTTGACAGGGGTATGAATAATTTTGGGCTTCAGTGTGTATATATATGTATATATATGTATGTATATATATGTGTGTGTGTATATATATATATATATATATATATATATGTGTGTGTGTGTGCAGAAATAATAAAAGCACCCACATAAAGAAAGATAATACATTGAGTTTAATGTATTAATCATTATACATGAATCAATAAGAAATGTCACAGGGCGATTGAGAAATAAAATACAGTAATAATCAATACTGTCATAAATGCTCCTGGCAGTATACACTATCATGATTAGAATTAGTGTTATAGTAATAGAATAAGCAGGTTTTTGTGAAAATATTTTTGTATTTAGTGTTTTGGGAGGGGTTCATATTCATGAAAATGTTTTTAGTAACAATGATCCTCATGATAAAACAACTGAAGCAATTTAAAAAAAAAATACCATTTAGATGGATGAATAGAGGTCATGGGATGGTAATATGCTGCTGCTTTATTTCAATATAAACATGTTTTTGTTCCTTTTTGCAGATAGATTCATAGACATATTTTACTTGTTAGCATTTCGCTCATTCTTTGAGGTTTCAGGAGACCAAACTCAATCTCCTGGAATCCTTTTCTCACATGCAAGAACCGTTGATATTATTTAATTTGCTGTGAAAGCCGTTGCTGTTCAAAAATACTTTTACCAGCCCAGAAAATGAGGACAGATTCTCTGAATCCGTGTGGCATATCCCTTTTATTCCTTCCAGTGAGATCTCGTTGCAATACATCAACCGTACATATGGAGATTAATTGCACTGTCTCACACCTCTGTGTGTTCCCCACATCAGTTGCGTTAGGGCGGTGGGGAAATCTGGCAGTTATTTTATTGAAATATGTCTTTTTTTTTCCTCGCAGTTTATCGGCCCTTTCAGGGCAGTGTTTTTCATCACATTTTTGTCCGTTAACTACTGCATTCCGTCACGTGTTCCTGCTTTAATCCAAAGTTGGCTCTCGCCGTGCAACGTCGCCTTGCAGAGCGGCCAATCTGCAGGTTTTTATTCCCACTTAAGACTTTTGGTCTTATTGATTTTTAGTTTTTTCTCCTCAGTCACAAACGAACGCCACACAAGCATCCGCTAATAAATCACGTTTTTCATCGTTGTTGCTGATGCTGTTTTTTTCAGCATCAGCAGTGGGCGTTTTCACTGGAGGCAAACGTCTGTCCGGCTCGTTGGTTTTTCTTTTTTGTGAATTTACGGCATGTTTGATAGCGCTGCTGTATATCACGTTACCGGCCTTATTGACAATAAACAGAGCTGCGAGGTAACAGCCGGGAGACGGAGTTAGCGGGGTCTGAGTCATTGCTTAAGATCATTCAAATCAATCCGGTACGGTTCAATGCTGCAGAAAAAAAAAACCATCTGCAATTATTTGTTTTTACCCTGTACAACACTCAGCTGCTTCAGACCTCCTGTCAGTTTGATCTATGTCCTACATGATGAAGTCCTTCTTGAGCAACTGCACCGTGGGCCAGATTTCCTGCGGTTTTCATCCGTAATGCACATCCCAGTGTTCTAGACCATTGCATCAACAGCTGCACATTAAAACCAAGAGAACTATTTTGTCTGAAACGGTGGGAAGAAAAAAAAAAAAAAAAAGCCCTTTATGTACTCGGAGATAGTTTATGATGTAATTGTGAAAGGCCATGACGAGTTCAAACACTTTTTCTCACATGAATTCATTACAGTGCGTGTTGATATAAATACATGCGGTGTCAGGGCTCAACGTAGATGTGTGGGTGCTCTCTTTTTTTTTTTTTTTTTTTAAATGGAGGACTTGACCTTTCACTTTGACCTGTCTCGCTTTTTTTTTTTTTTTTTTTTTTTATTTCTGACAGTTTAGGCGACGTGACGCTGACGGAGCGCAGAGTGCTGCCACGCCGTCTCTCTCCGAACCGGGGAGAGATTTTTTTTCTTTTTTATTTTACGGAGTGCAACGGAGGTGAGAAAGAAACAGTCGGGCTCTGCCCCCCCCCGCACGGACGGCCGCAGCAGCTGCTCCCAATTCTCGCACGAGATCCGAAAGTGAGTAACGTTTACGTAACTGGCGGCGCGTATCAGCGACACTTAGGCAAGTTGTTTTGTGAAAAACAAAAAAAAAATCCAGATAGAATGGGAAAGATGTGGCTTGAGTCATTGCCAGAGAGATTCCCTCAGACATAACAAGGTTTCATGACAGCATGAAACATGCTTGATGTGAGTTTTGCTCATGTCTGTGTCCTACGGAGGTTCACAGACACACTAATTGTTATCTATGAGGGAACGGGCTGCATCAACCCGCCGTCTAACCAGGTTAAGCGTCCCGCGGCTGTCAGGCTAAATGCTGACGGGTGAGGTCACAGCGAACAGCGATCTGCCCCCTCTGAGGACAGATGCCGACATTCCTGGCGAGGCTTCTCACGGAGCGTCGCGGGATGACGTTTGTTTTCTCTGGAGTGGGGAACGCTCTTCGCAAACAATGCCCGCTTGAGCAAGAGAGAATTTAAAAATGGCTCCTTTTAAACATTACGCAACAGAAGTAAAAGCTGTAATCATTTCTGCAGAGCATTTAAATTTAACAAATAACATCCCTCCTTTTTTCTCTGTGCATTACATTCACCATAATATACAAGTGTCCAAAAGCAGACTTGATTCCTCTCAAGGTCGTGTTGCATAACGTCTTGACAAAGGAATGAAATAAAAACATCAAATACGTTTTAGCGTTTCAATTTTATTATCTGTTTATACGAAAAGTGCAAACAAGTGGAAATTAATTACTCCGCCGCGCAAACCGGATAAAATAAAGAATATATTCAGGCATTTCAAATATTTTCCATTATCATCTCCCCGGCTAATGCACTGCTGGCCCCCCCCTCCCCTTTGGATTTAATGGCTTCTCACACTTCATATACGGCGAAAAAACTGCCAAGTGAACACTCTGGGAGGTGGCGACTTGGCAACCTGTGACACCACTCCAGCACTAATTCATAATGTTAATAAATCACTGGGAACGGCATTAGAGGGGAAGGGGAGGGTAACGTTTAACATAACGGCTGCAGTAATCGGTTGTGATACGGTTGTTGTAAATTACAGCATATTCGCAGAGATTGGGAGAGTTATGCTTATGATAAATTCTTTCTTTTTTTTTTTCACGTTCCGTTCCGTGACCTTTACCCGACTCGACGCGGCTTCTGTATCCGAGGGAGTGTTTACGCTGCTTTTTTTTTTTTTTTTTTTTATTCTAAACATCTCAGCCCCAATAAACACAGGACAAAGGCAGCTGGTGATTAGTAATGCGCTGGAAACGCCGCTAAATCTGCATCCCCGGCGATTACTTCCCCGAGTCTGACACGTCGTTTATTTCATCCGTTAAGCCTTTGTCTCGACTTCCTGTCCTAATACTCGAGTCGCGTCTGGGGGGAAAAAAAAGAAAAAATGCGAGGACTCCCACTCTCTGTCTCGCTCTCTGTCGCTGTCTTATTTCGGATTCCCTGCAGCTTAGCGGCTTGTGAACAACATTAAGGGCATGTTTACATGTCATAAATTCACCACTTGTGGTTTACCTCCATGCAAGTTCACATGTTCTTTTTTTGGTTCCTTTTTCTTCTGAGGCGCCCGGTCCTTTGAGTCGCTCTGCGGTGAGGTGTATCAATCACCTCCTCATCTTCGGGGTTTGGTCGCGTCCGTTCATTCCTTTGGTTCTTGTTTGTTGTCTTTAGCATTTCTTCTTTACAAGGGCCTCGTCTTGGAATTCCAGAAAAACAAAGCTCAAAAAGGCCGAATGTGTTTGTCGGTGGAGGCCTCGCTCAGACACAGAGAGAAACCATTTGGTCCCTCTTTTCTCTTGAGTGGTTGGTTCAGATTGTGTTTGCAAAACAGCCACCTAGTAACAAGTACATCCGCCCACCGCTCGCCTCTAAACACATATCCTGCACAGGATTTTCCACTTTCTAAATCAAACAGACAAACAAGTCCCACATGCCGGTAAAGAAGAGAAGGAAGAGCAACCCAGGCTTCTCCATCCCGCAGCCTCTCCTCCAACACATGTGGCCTACACTGCAAGAAGTGGAACCGTAACAAGTGAAAAAGTCTCGGATTTGGTACAATTAGTCCACCCCAAAAGATGCATGCCATCAACTACTTTTCTAACTTTTAATATTCTAGGTGAAATCCATGTTTTAAATTGATCTTTCTTTTATTATTATATTTACAGCATTTGGCCTATTGTGTCCAAAAATGGCACTAATTATAAGTGGGGGGGGAAAAGTGGTACAAATAGATGTTCATAAGATCCACATGAAAACAAAATTAGTCACTAACCCACAATTGTGTCAGTGCATTGGCAGATAATTAAGCTTGTTTCAAGTGTTGCGTCAGTTTGGGCCTGTGTTAAGAAAAGCATTTTCTAGATAAATAAAAATCACACTGACTGAAATCAAGAAAAAGCATGAAATTAAATATATTATCTGCCAATGGATTCAGCTAATTCTACTCAACATCGGACCAATTAGTACCAAAACACCAGGCGTGTTCACCGGGTAGGATATGTTTTGCAGTGTATTGTCAGAAACTTTTTGTCGCAGCGAGTTGTCCTGACCACACAGATACGACGCTAGCAGCTACTAATGCTTCATATGCTACATTTGATGTAAAACTTTTATTTTTTTTCCGCAAATGGATGTGTCCGAGTGTTGATGCGCGCCGTTAGAGCCCAATCCGCTGCACTCTCCGGCTCGGCGGCGGCGTGTACCCACGCTGGGCTGATAAGGCGGAATGACCACTCCAGCGCGGATAGCGACTATCACCGTGATTAGCCGTAATGATCGGGGGTGGAAATGGCCGTTTAGAGGCTTTTGTGGAGAGGATGAGGGCCGCGTTGGCCCGATCTGGAGGGGCAACACGCCGCATGCGAGCCCTCCGCCGCCGGCTTGGGTAATAGTCCCCATGTGTAGTGGGCCGGGGCCGTATCCCATGGGGCACTGCGCACACAGGAGGCCACTTGAAAGCCTATCTGGATGTAGCAGCAATCAGAGTCAGAACAAGCACACAGGGGAGTAATCTGTTCCAGCTTTTGGAGCGTGCCAGGGGTTGAGGAAACAACAGAGATGAGTGTGTGTGTGTCTGTATGAGTGTGTGTGTGTGTGTGGTGGAGGCGGGGGCTTCTTATGGCTTCATTTGGACAAGGTCATGGTTAGTCAGATGGCATAAATTTGTCTATCCCCGGCGCAGCCAGTGGTGGCACGGCCGCATCATTAAAACCCCCTCAGCGGCTGAGTTATAGGTGGTTTGATGACTTCCAAGGACACGTCACGGGCGGTAGGTAACGCTTAAAATCCAATAGTAGCACCAAAAATGCAGAGACAGCTCTAACCATCCGAAGCTGTAGCCGACATGGCAGAGACCAACTTTCCACACTACGCGGTGTTAGTGCCTTTTAGTTCACTGCCTGACAGCCTTGTAACCTCCCTTTCCTGAAGCTGCCAAGTTTTTTTTTGCCGAGAAGAAGAAGAAGAAGAAGAGGAAGGATCAACAGGATACATCGCATCAGTGTCATGCCATCTCCACTCGAGGAGGAATCAGCAGGCAGTGACCCGGAGGAGGTCACGCCGAAGCCTTCGGGGAGTTGCCTAATGAAAAGTCCAATCAGCACAGCACAGGACGATTAGAAGGAGCCCCGGGCTGCAGCGGAGAAACGGTAGAGAGAGGAAGAGTGAAATAAATGAGGAGGGGATGTGCTGAGGAGAAGATCCAGAGGATGCTACCTACACATACACACACACACACGCACACACACACACACACACACACACTCCATCCCCATGATACTGATACAGTCCAGTTGCTCTTGGACAATTTGATGGAGCTGAACAGGAAGCCATGGACAACAACATGTGTTAGCACTTTATCTAAGTTTAATGGGGGGGGGGGCATGGTAATAATTGATGTTTATTTGTGTTCTTATTGCTCTTCTACTCATGAATTTAATGAGCTACAACTCACGACCATTATCCCGCTCCAGGTCATTGCTTCAAAATCTTTCTTTTTTTTTGCCATAGGCCAATGTAAAAAAAAAAAAAAAAAAAAAAGTAATAAATTAAAAATTTAACAGATGATATATTTTTATAGACTTGCTTGACTAAAACATTTGGGCCTTATTATAACATTTGGAAAAAACATCATGAGACAGCGTTGGGAGTACAGTCATGGTTCCGACCACATTCTGAAACCATTTCTTTTAACTGGTAATAATCCTTCGCAAAAGTAAACTGCCCGTTTCTTTTCCAGTGACGTCTTATTCCACATTCACACCTTCCACAGCAGCTCATGCTACTGTTGGCCACCGAGATCCGCGCCCACGCAGGATTGGCGACCGCACCAGAGCTCGCCGTTGGGCTTGAGTGGCGCAGGTTGGCCGGCCCACGCCGAACCTCCCTGATTCCAACCCAGTTACCAAACAAAAGAAACGCTGACATCAACGTTTGCAGCCCCAACATCAACCAAGTTAAATTCTACCAGGCGCCTGAAAACTTACCCGGTAGGTAAAAATATTTAGCTTAGCATCAGCTATGTTTAACTTATTGCAGTATTTAAATAGATGAGGTGTCACACTTGTTTGCACGGAGTGGCATTAACATGACCTTTTCAAAAATTTTAAAAGTTGCTTTACGTTATTCATCGGTGTCCAACTTCCCATTTCTCCAATAATATCTTCTATATTATTGTTTTTTATTATATTTTGTGTCTGACCTCCTATTTCCCTGGCCTTCTAACCTAATCCCAACCGGTAATCATCACTGATCAGTACAGTACTGATCCTTCATGCCAATAGATGCAGTAAATGCTGTGAATTTCTTAAATATAGACATGTGCACTGCAGACGAGAAACGGCTCATTACAACAAGAAGAGGCATGAGACTTTTACTTTTTACAGACTTGAGACTTGACTTGGACTCATGTTCAGAGACTTGATCAAGTCTAACCCCCCGAAGACTCGAGATTTAAATCGGACAATAAGACTTTTGTGAACATCTCAGGGTTTCCGTTGCAACAAATACGTCTAAGCGAATAAAAACAGGCTGGATACCACCACTAACAATCACAAACCGTGTGGATGACTGTTTCTTGTTCGGATAAAATGTGCTATTCATTTCAAGGTAAATGTTTCAATTTCAAGTTTGAGTTTTCCAACTAGTGTATGGAAAGTTTTTTTTTTACTCATTGAGAGTCCCCAGCACAGTTTTCTCAACCAGCCTTTTGTGTTCTTCAAGTCACAAACCTGCTTCTAAAACATGAAGGGTACGGCGGTTCCCTTGAAGCCGTCCTAGATCCCACGGCAGCTGGGAAACTTCTAAAGTCAATGTTAAAGAAGAAGACGCTTTCCTCATTCAACCACTACGGCTGACATATCCTTTAGCAAAGACTTCTTCCAGACTCTTCCCATTCCCACGGCATCAGATGTTTCTGCTCCACCCATCAGCGTCGCTGTTGAACACACCGGATCGCCTTCAGCGTAGGATTCAATGAAACTCCCCAAACCCGTGGAATAAACACAATGAGCCCGATGACGTCTGTGTGATGCGGTGCAAAGTGGCAGATGTCCACATTTTGGGGATGGATTGAACAGTTGCAGGAGACCACCCATTTAAACATTTTAACCAGACATTTTTTACAGTCACGTCGGCCATTTTTTTTTTTCTACCTAAACCTAACCAGCCCTCAACCACAGCGTTGTCACATAATTTGTAAATGGCTGGAAAATGCATGTGCATGTCATCCAGGCTCTCCAGTGCGCTCCGTCCAGACGCCGTACTGGAGGTGCTGGGAATGCCGATGGGTTGAATGGGACGGTAGAAGCGCGCGTTCGTGCTAGGTCACCCCGGCCCAGGACCGCTGCTGTTTCCAATAGAGAGCTGCAGGCATGACAGAGTTTTATAGGCCGGATCAGAAGTTACCGTCGCTCTGGGTCCTGCGTCGGAAACCCAAGGGGACCCGTTGGACCCGGGATTGTTGCAGAAAATAAGATCCGTGGCAAACAAAAAGTTTACGATGCTCGCACCTTTTGTTCAGCAAAGCGATCTTTACAAGGGAACAAACACGTTATGTGATTTATTGCATCGGGGCTGCGCGGCTTTAAACATCAACGCCGTCGAGCTTCCAACTTGAAATATGATTTCATGCTCGGGCGTCATGACGTTTAATGCCTCTGTAGTCTCATTTAGCCTCTTTTTGAGGCATAAAACCTTCACACTTCATGAGCGAGGTATTTATTGATGTACTTTATGTCACAGAACAACATGTTAAAATCCCCAAAGTTTTAACCGTAGACTTTATTCCAGCTATTTACCCCAAAAACAGAAGGAAATGCTTAAATGCAAACCTATTTCCAGGTTTTATGCCTAATTCCTGCAGCATTTTTATTCAGATCATTCATTTGTATACAAAGTCTCAAAAATATCACCAAGACAAACTTCATTTAATTTCCTGTCCTAGTAGCTGAGGCTCTTTCCTTCCTCCACATCATATCATATATTTCAAGTTGGTTTAGAGATGCAAAGATGATAAGAGACAACGAACTTCTGCAGATAGCGAATTATTCTGAAGATTTTCTGGTTGTGATTCCATTGTTTTATGGTTTATTCAAGGAACACACCAGAGGGGGGCTTTGACATCCTTTGTCATCCTTCGTGCTGTATGCTTGCCTTCCTGTCGCCCCTTTTTGTAGAGTCATTGGGTTTCTGAGGTAATTTGTACTCAAGGCAAAAAGCAGCAGAACTGAGGCTTTGTCTGGGCCCCTCTCCCCTCCATCGCTCGCCGTGCTCCCCGGCCAAGGCCTCGTGTTGGTATTGATTAAAGCCGTGTCTCTTCTTATGTCTCCTGCCAGCTACTTTTCCACAGCTCGGGAGCTGAGAGGAAACAGCGGCGCGGAGGGTAGAAGGTGGTGGTGGCGAGGGGGGGGGGCGGGTAGGGGAAGGTGGCGACTGAACTCGGAGGAAGCAGCTCCGTGCAGCTTCCCTCCCAAGGCCAGACGCCTGGAGCGGGTTCATTACACGACGCGCAGCGTGGTGCCTGCAGTCGTTCCCCGCCCCGCTCGCTACTTCTACCTTAACCCCCCCTCCCACACCACCACCTCCCAGCCGGCCCGCTCGGTGCCTGGGTGTAAATCAGGAGCGCCACATCTGTAACAATAAAGCCAGGTTAACGCTGGAGTCGTCTTTGGAAAGAGGCGAGACCCCGCGTCTGGGAACATCTGGCGAGACATTTGGAACCGCCGGCGGTCGACGGCGCGGCCGTTTCTCTCCATTATTGTCTCTCGTTCTCCCGACTATTATCCCTCGTCGACGGCTGCTTTTCTCATTGCGTCGCACCTGATTGTTTGGCGCGTTTCACGTAATTGCCCTTTTGCGTTCCTGATTGACGTCTCTTTGTTTGCTCTTTATTTGTTTTTCAGTTTGTCATTGGTCGGTTTCTTTTCTCCTGGTTTCTGTCTCCCCTCGTTTTTTTTTTTTCCTCACCATCTGTTCCTTTCTCTCTTATTTGTTCCTCTTTATTACGGCATCCCTTTTTTTTTTTTCATTCTTTTCCTCGCCGGCCCGCCTTTGGGGAAACCGTGTTTCACAGACTTTTTCTGAGAATTTCCTTGTAAACAAGTGTCTCCAACACTGTGCAGACGCCAGCGTCGGTCCCGACGTGTGGGCTGTGAAAAAGCGCAGGCCGCGATCCAGTAGAACGACGTCATGGACGGGCCGAGGTGTACGGCGCGGAGTCATGCGACTCAGAGTCAGACGTGAAGTCCTGAGCTTCGAGCGCTGTGAAACGCAATTTAACGTCGGGTACTGTAAATTATGCTTGATCCTTTAGCGAGAAACTTCCCATATATATTCACAGCTGTAAATACATGTTTACAGAAGGGAATTACCCATTTCCCTAATCAAGGAAAATCACACATAAACACATCCAGATAATCTCCGCTGCTCCCCGGACGAGTTGGTCATTCACGACCCGGGCGTGGGTTTAAAAAGACAAAGAAAGGAGACTCATCACAGGCCGAAACTGCTGTTAACTATCCCGAACGTCGACACTATCAGTGTCTCTAACATATTCATTGTTAGTGCAAGCGCCCGCGGCGCTGCTGGTGAGGCTAGAGAGAGAGAGAGAGGCTCAGACACACGTGTCCATGCAGAGGAGGCCAGATGCTTGGTGTTGTTAATGCGGCTGCCATTAGCCGCTCGCTGGCTGCTGTGCTGCCTGCTGCCTGAGGGTGAAAGTCATTACATTTAATATGTTGGGATAGGGAGAAAAAAAAATACAAGACTCAGGAGAGCCGAAAAGTGTTGCTCCCACACCAAATGACGACGGTAATATTAATTGCGAGGGCTCGGTGTGTCGCCAGTGGTAGCAACGTTCATGACATAACCGGGTGGTTATTGTTGTATGGTGTTTGTATGCGCGGGAACATTTGTGCCTTGACTAACCGACTTAATCAGCTCAGCATGCTTTGACCGGCGATAATTTAGCGAAAAAGAATGACATATGGGGAGAATCTTCTCTGTTTAAAAAAAAAAAAAGAAGCAGAAACCAAGGGAACAAGAAAGAGAAACAGGGGGAAGTAGAAGTGGGTCGTCGAGGAAAAAAAAGTCAAGGGATACGGAAAAATGTCTGCGAAAATGATCCATCAGTCAGCATAAATAACAGAAAGAGGAGGCCGTGCAGTGTGATGTTAGCGTTACGCGGGAAAAGTTTCTGTCTGAACATGGGTCGGGGTTATGGTTAGTGCTGAAAAACATCCCCCACGCCGCACCACGGCGGCCGAGGCCTCGATGACAGGCTCCCCATGCCAACGGTACGTTCTGCTTTTTGAAAAATCGCCCGGGGGCAAGGTTTAGGCTTTTTTTTCTGCTCGAACCACACACGGAGTCAACGATATTTAACAACGTTTCCATTGATGAATAAGCTCAGGTGGAGGCTAAAAGATGCAAACGGTGTTTTTTCTGTGACAGAATAATGGGCGAATGTGAGGAAAGGGTTAAAAGAAATAACCCTGAGACACACAGAAAAGATGCAAGTGAAGCGAGGGGAACGAACCCAAAAGAGGCGTGGGTGGCGGGAGATGTTTTCTCCAATTGGTGCCATGTCTAAACAACAACAGGCGCTTTTCGTTTTCACGAAGAGACATTTGTTACAAGACCTTCTGTTTTCGTCGATACTCTCCGCAGACACACACACACGCCAGCGATGATACACGGAGCGACATCAATTCTGGGGGGAACATTCCGATTTTAACAGTTCTGTTTAATTTCGCGCAAAAAAAAGACGTCTTTCGCAAATAAATAACGGCAATCAACGTCATTTATTTCACAGACAGCAGAGACCAGAACCTTCACTGGTAATTAGTCGGCGATGACACTGATAGGACTATATGTGTGCATGCTGAAGTTTGTATCGTGTTTTTTGCTGTAATGATTTACTCCAAAACTCCGTTGCCATATGTGAACGCGACAGAGTGATGGGAATGGGCTTCGCGCTGCTCTTTAGTGTGGGCGTCTTCGTGACAAGCCGGCGGCTTTGAACTCTGCGCTGTTTATTAATTAGAGGAGCAGAAAGTCCTCTGTCTGTGCGTGCCCCCGCGGCTCGTCTGCAGCGCCCGGTCTCAGGTCTCTGTGCAGGATGGCGGCGGCGGCGGGGAGGGAGGAGGGGGAGGGGGGGTTTGCAAAGACCGGCGGACCGCAAGTAAATTAGCCATAGCTGTTACCACATGGGCTGGCCCGCGTCAGCTGAGCTTAACGCGAGGCCAATAAGTACGCATTCACTCGCATGTCACCGACATCGCCGACAAACATCTTGCACGCAAATGTTTCCGAGGAGAAACTCGAGAAAAATGCGTCGGGGGTTTGCGTGCACAAACGGAAAAAAACGGCTCCTCGATCGTATAAATAAACACATTAACATGAAAGAATCCGGCATCCGGAGGACGTAGGTAAATGCCAGGAAAGAGCAGAACGCTATTGGTATGATTTAATTGAGCTATTGGAGGCTGACTCATTAGAGGCAGAGATCTTATTCTACAGAACTCCACTTTAATTA
The DNA here is from genome assembly GCA_036785175.1 of Eupleurogrammus muticus. NCBI lineage: Eukaryota > Metazoa > Chordata > Actinopteri > Scombriformes > Trichiuridae > Eupleurogrammus > Eupleurogrammus muticus. Next base: position 17,269,807 of record JAYKQN010000006.1, on the reverse strand, counting down.
GTGGGTTCAATTAAAAACACGCTGGTGATACACTTTTAGCAGCTGCAAATGACACTCCTCCTAATGACTCTTCATAACAGTGAATCTGATTAATTGACTGTTTTCACGTATCAATTACTGCCTGCCTGGCAAATAGTTCTGAACACAAATCCATATGGATAATTCGAAACCTGCATCAATATTCGGTGTTTCTTCCTCCGCCGCTCCGTCCGAAAAAGGTCATTTATTCCAATTAGGGAGCGGTAATTGTTTTCATCAGCAGCTTCATCATTTCTTCACTGTTTTTTTTATAAAGACTTGAGACAAGGAGGAGAAATACTCTCTCTCACCCTCCAGGTCAGTGCACAGACTTCACGCAGATTGTCTGGGGGTCAAAGGTCAACAGCAGCCCAGCGCCCACGAGATGTAACAGAGAGCATTTCAGGGAATGAAAAACTGCCGGGTTTCTGACAGGAGCCATTACGTGCCAGCAGTATTTCTGAAAATGCTCACCTGCTGGGAACCACATCCTAGGAAAAGTGCACCTTCCAATAAATCCTGGGTGAAAAAGCAAAGGAGGAATTTCCGACTCCCGCCGCCGGGGAGTGGGGGGAAAAAAGCGGAGAGGAAAAAAGCAGAGGGGGAGAAGTGAGAATTGTTATTGACCCGATGTAACGGGAGCCAAGGTAAATGATGAGTCTCCCCGAAAAAGCAGAAAAAAACCTCTCGGTGATTGGATTACGGCTCAAATCCGCCGGCGTGAATTCGCTGTGATTTGCATCAAACATCAGAGCTAATCACTCTATCTGTTTTCATTTCATTTTTTTTTTCACATGATTAGAGTGGAGGGCGGTTTGTTCTCACGGCTTTTACGCCACCGCCGCCGCGTCGTGTCGGTACTCTGCCCGTTCAGAATCACAAGCCGACACCGGGGGATGTGCAGTAAAGTGATCCCATCAACAACAGCGGTAATTAACCATGTAAGGACACGGGCGGAATGAGAACCAGCCGCTGCCGCGACCCCGCCCTGACCTCCTCCAAACCTCAACACGGCATCATGCTTCATTCACCCCGGAGGCGAGTCAGACAGGGTAACGGGCGTTAGTCAAAAATCCGATATCTGGCGTGTGCTTGGATAGGCGTTTGTAGCAATTAGACTTGATCTGAGACAAAGTTGTTTGACATAATAGAGGGAAAGCGGGAGGAAGTGGAGCCCGGATCAGTGGGGAGGAGGGCGACGAAAACCTCGGCCACCCACCGCTCCCGTCGAGTGCGAGCGCTCGATTCTATGGATTTACGGCGGGGAGGGGGGCGGGCTACTGCTGGTGTGGGATGCAGGTGTGTGTGTGTGATTCCATAGATTATAGTTTGTGTGCATATGCAAGAAAGGGCGTGACTTTTTGCCATTTCATGAATGAATAGTGTACAGCGAAGGCGAGATTGCTTTCAATGAGGCAACGGGAGCAGCCTGGTTAAAGAAAAACTTGTATAGAATGTTGCACGTCAGAGGTCGTGACCCTTGAGGACATGGTGCAGTAGTGGTTATTAGATTCAGGGAGTAGAGTTGCAGTGACAGCAGAGAATGGTTTGAGGCTACAGCCTGTGTGTGTGTGTGCGATAGAAAGGGACTTGATTTGAACTTATTCTGGTGTGCGGTTTGAACAGACTTTATAATAAATGCGCCGCCCTGATTGGCAAAGGATGCTTGCGTTTTAACAGTTAATCTCAAGTTGCATCAAATCTAAATTGCGGCCACATGGCGCGTCGCCAGTTCTTCGCCCGTGAACCTTCCGACCAACAAAGCTTTGATGTGAAGAATGGTACGATACGCTGACAGTGATCCAGTGGAGATGATTGGGGTTGTTCATCAATATAGAAGAAAAAAAAAAACCTCTATGATGCATTTTACCAGAATACACTTCCCAAGGTCAGCAATAAAAACCCCCATGTGCAAAAGCATTTCTGCATTTTCAACCTTTATTTGGAAGAAAATCCTTTCCTTATAGAATCTCCTATGTACACCTTCTGGCATTTACTACTACTCAATAATGGAGGACAGATGTACGAGTTGTACTAATGCTATAAAGAAAAGTCCTGATCTGAAGAGAGAAATATTCAATGACAAAAAAGGGAAATACCGCTGGATTTGAGCTGTCAGTGAAAATGATAACTTTCTTGAAACCTGACAGTTGAGGCTCCGACACCTGAGCTCTGCCGTGGCTGCACATATTCAAAACGGACTATATTTGGAAGTCTTGAGAGAGGCGCGTGGGGTTTGTGACGCGGGGCGGCCGCCGCTGGCTGCAGGTATCGCTCAGTCCTGCTCCGGTTACAGCGAAGGACGTCGACGTCTTTATTGATTTCACAGCACAGATGGCCGTTCCTGCCCCTCCACCACACACACACACACACACACAGGCCGCCTGTTTCCATGGCAAATCAAATCATGCACCGACCACAGCAGAAAGTTAAACTCTCGGTTTCCATGTTTCGCCGTGAAAACGCAGCTTTGCGTTCTATGAAAGAAAAAAAAAACTGCTGATAATCAGCAGAGCTTGAGTTTCAGTTTTCTGCCCGTATTGTCGCCCTAAACAGAAATATCTACTTTTTCTAAACGGTTGCAAGGTCAATTTATGTGAATTTTACGTCTGTTTGTTTATGGTTTGCTACGCAGGTTTCCCGTCGATGTCCTTGGGCCTGGCCTGAGAATGGTTAGCGTGTGTCGGAGTCCGGGTTCTGGTGTTGGAGGCCTGAGCTATTTTAATAGGTGTTACCGCAGGGTAGACAGGCCACTGGCTTCAGGGTTAGGTTTCCCCTGTGCCAACAGAAGTGGTTTAATTGTGTATACCTGAGCTTTAATCAATGCCAAAAAAATGTTTGAAAGTAACATTAGGAATGTTGGCCATTAGCCAGAGGACCTTGATGAAATTGCTAGGAATATCCACCGGGGGACAGCCTTCCTGGCTGTCAGCACATTCATGTTACACTTAAATGAATTTAAGAACAACAAGAGGAAAAAAAAAAAGTCAGATGTCCCTGTGTCCTTCTAGCATGCATGGAACAGCTGTATGGTCATTAATTATAAAGCATCTTTTTACTCAGTCAATATCAAAATGAAAAAAAAATGGCTAAACTATTGTTTGTGTCCTTATTTGACTCAGCCTCCAAACAGAAATCTCACGTCTACGCCGGCATCACATACAATACCACGTTGTTTATCGTGCGACAACAAAGGGAATCCAGCGCTGCTTTCCTCTCATCCTGTTCTTTGATAGTATAATGATAACTTAATTAAAGTCGGCTTCTCCAAGCTGTGTGGAATATGTGAAAGTACGAAAAAAAAAAATAACCCTAAATGGGTGAAACAGTCTTTTTCATGGTCTTTGTCAATATGGTGTAATCAGATTTCCATATTTTAATAATGATGTGTACATATGTATAATTCAAAGCTCATCCAGCGAGAGACAAAGTCCTATTAATTTGTATTTTGGGGGCTTACATTGATAATGACAAGCAGCTTCCACAGAGGGGGCAACTGGGTATGCACGCCACATATATATTTCATTAGATCACTGCATGAATATGTATGAATAAAAGATCTGCGGGGGACTCTGAGCAAACATACACTCTCATCAGCATCACTCAGAATGAGGTAAGATGGTGTGTGCGTGCGTGTGTGTGTGTGTGTGTGCTGAAGCTGTAGGTGGAATACAGTATTTAGCAGCATTAGAGCTCTGCTTGCCAAATAAGATTTACCCCCCCTTCCTAAATCCCTCATTTACAATTCAGCTGACTTCATTCTGAACCTTTGCATACCTCATCCTTCTTTCTTTCTTCTTCTCTTCTTTTTTTTTTTTTAAAGAAGAGGGATGGAAGCAGCAACTATATAGTTGTTTGTCAGTATATGCATGTAACAACTGGTATTATAGAGAAGCTGGAGACGTGTTTTAATGCTGCAGCCGGCGCTGAGCAGCCACCGGTTAAGCCGGTCACTCTGTGGGCAAGTTGACTAGCAGCACATTCACGACCATCTCACAGCGGCCCACATAATGGAAGCCGGCGTAGGTTTGCTGCACACAAAAGAGGAGGATAATCTGCATGTGTGTGCGTGCACAATCGCGTGCACACTCGCACCTCTCTGCAGCATGTAGTCCACTGTACTGAAGTTGGGTTTTTCAGAGATATTTCAGGCCTTGGCGACGCCGCCTGCGTCTCTCCACACGCCGACATTGATCCGCGTCAGCGTGTTTACCTGCGTGTATGAGCTGCCGTGTTTGTATTAGTCTGTGAGTTAAAGGGACAAACAGTTTACACTCCGGCATGATAATGTCAGTTTATGCGTTTTGGGGGGTGTGGGGGGCCTGTGTTTGTCTTATACATGAGGGATGCGATTCTCTATCGCTGCTCTGCAGTCGGAGCAGGACAAACAAAAGTGGAAGAGACGGGGTAGATATGGTCATGCTGGGTGTTTCTTCACGAACGGGGGGCTCGTCAGCATGTTTGAGATGATTTAATGATCACAGAAGAGGGAAAGAGCATCTGCCTTTTGCAGTTACAGGCTATTAATGCCAATTCTGCACATTACCGTAAAGTACCAAATAATAGCCATAATAGTTTCAATCACTTAACAGACCAGGCTTTTATTTGAGACCAGGCAGCTATTTGGTACAGAGGAATAATTCCTTCCTAACAAAATAGGGTAATTTGCTCAAATTCCTTTATTAAACCAATATGACTACTGTATAACCTTAAATATTCAAAAGATTACAACACTGTAGATAAACGTGTCTCGGCTGTTTACCTCTGCATATTTTAAACAACATATAACAGAAAGATTGGAATTCATGTGATGGTTTTTATTTTTTTTTCGCGGGACCAGAGCCTGATGTTCCTTGTTTTAATTATAAAACTCAAATAGATGATGAGTAAATGTAAAAAAAAACACTTTTATTAAAAAACAAATATTTATTTCAGTGAGCAAATCGCTGCAACAAGAATAAACTGAGCTTTCATTTATTTGCCTGTATTCTCTTGTATATGTGTGCATCTAAAGATCATTCTGTGAGTCACGCATTCAATCTGCACACATGTCTTTGTCCTAGAATGAACTCGGCGGTACAGGCGACTCTGCTTTCTTTATCTCATTATTCTGCATATGCTGCTACACTTTGTTTCAGAGAATCAGCAGCTTGTTCTTCCAGGGCCAGCGAGGAGGAAAAGGTGGTGAGTTGCCAAGTCCAGTATCTGTCCTAAAGCTTAAGGAAACGGAATATAAGAGAGTTATATAGAAACACCCGGGAGGAGGGACTCTACAGGTTTAATTACTCTTTAACTGCTTGGGAGATAAAACAGATATTTCCCATTGAAAATCAAAATGTACTTTACGTTTAGGCCCCAGACATATCCTGCTCTGCATAAATGCACAAAAAGGAAGTTTGGGCCTTGCAGAGTTCAGCAGAAAGTTCTTCTTTGGTTTTACATACATATATACATCGTTCCTGTTTTAGGCCTCAGCTGTTGTTGCCCCTGCAGCGGCGTGAACTACATGCATGAAGATGGCCGTGTCTTCCCAGCATGCATCATCACCTGTGTCCATTTATACTCTGACATGTTTGAGAAAAAGTGTGAGTTTAGTTTTTCCTCCCTCCGCTAACCCAGACTGAGAGCCTACCTAAAGGATGATGTGGCATAAATGAAAGGAAACCCGAGATCACTAACAGATGATGACCAACTCAACCTCGGTGACTAATCCCCCTCGGTGCCGACCTTCCCTCCCCGGGCGCTGCCAGAGACTCGGCTGATTTATAGTGTGAAATGTTTAAAGAAAAAAAAACAACAAAAAAAACAACCCCTCAGAGTTCTTTTGTAATTCGAATAAGATGAGCTGGCAAAGATCTCAGACGCCCCGAGATGTTGCATGGCACGGAGAGCAGGAACACGGAGTTGGATGGCTGTAAACTTTCCAGAGTACGTGCCATCCCCCCCCCCCCCCCCCCCCCCCCCCACATTACCCGATGTAGTCCCCACCCGCCTCATCTCCATCTGCCTCCCCCGCCGCCGTCGACGTGTTGCGAGAGATTTCAGCCTCTGGAAAGTGTCACATCTTGCATGGGAGAGACGGGGAGGAGGAGGAGGGGGGGAGCAGAGGGGGGTTCTGGGAGCTTGAAGATCTGTAATTTAATCTAAAGCTCTGGAGAGGACTGTTGGGGTTCACTCCGCGGGATGGGACGGGGTTGACTGCGAATTCTGAGCTAATTCAAGGAAGGGGCAAGGGAGGGGGAACAAAAAGATGAAAAAAAGTGCAAGGGAATTAATATCTCTGCCCCCCCCCCCTGCTAACCCTTTTGATATCACATGATCAGAGGGGTTGATCTTCAGATTGTTAGAAAATAGAACGTAGCTTTTCTGGGGATTTGTGGGTCAATAGACTTGTCTGAGTTTTCAAAATCCAGATTTTTTTGAACGGCCCAATTTTGCATTATGAAAAACAATTACGTTTCTTTACTGACGTTTTTTTTTTTTTCTTACCAAATATGGAAACCATTCCTAACTTATTTAAAATCTTTACCAATTCACCAAATTGACAAATTTCTCTGTAATAAAGTGTGGCCTAATATGTCTCTCTCTTTTTTCTGATCACTGCAAAATATAATTCATTCATTCATTTAATATTATCAATGTTATTACTCTTACCTGTGCACTGCCTGTTATTTTGTCTACACTCTGTGGACACGTCTTTTTTAATTAATATGCTTTTATCATTCAAGGTTGGCTTTTCTTTTTCTTCTCTTCTGTTTGGAAAAACTAAAAATTAAAATATCTAAATAGATGAAATACCAAAGCACGGCTGCATGTTTTGGCTTCTTTTTTCTCGCCGTTTTTGTCTGACAGGTCTGAGTTGGTTGGAGCGGGATCCCACAACAAGGACGGCTGAGGCTACTGAAAAGGAGACGGACACGCCGCCGCTTTGCCTCACATTTAATCAATCCAGGGAGGTGAGTTTCCTTGGCCTTGACGCTGTTTTCTCTACAGGATCCCGGCCATATGCCTCCAAGATGCTCTCCTAAGCTTTCGCTTTCCTCTGCAGACGCAGCGCCCTGAGGACGGGCGTTTTCTGGAGTCACGGCCGCGTAGGAAACGGGCTTTTTCCTGCACTGGATCGGCGCCGTGCGCCGTGAACCTTTATTCAGGTGAGGCACTCGTGTCTCATCCATAAAAGTCAGATGGAGCAGAAAGATTTGAGAATTCAACACTTCCCTAAACCTTCAGCTTATACAACTATTGTGTATTTTTCTCCATCTCTTCGATCGATTATTTCATCGTTGTTCCCAGTCCATAAATCCTCCTTAAATAAGTACTGTAAAATTCTGTATTTTCAGGTGTGTCATTTCTGGATTGCAGATTGAATCCCTCCCCGGCCCACTCGGGTGCTCTTGTAGATAATATCCTCACATAATCATGACCCGGAGGCCCCCGATCGCTCCCCCGTTCTCCAGGAAAAGAATGGCTGCGCGTTTGCAGCAGATCACATACATAGTGTCTTCTGGCTGTGTGCACGGCAATTAAATCCGGTTCCACTCCGGTGTGCACGTGCAAAACACATTTTCCCCCGAACAACAACAGCAACAGCAACAACAGCGCCAATGGGGATGAAAAGGGAAAAGTGAGGAAAACGCAATCAATTTGGCGGAGGAGCCAGAACAAGGGAATTAGATGAAACGACAGCGCCCCTTTCACCTTTTTTTTTTTTTTTTACTTCGAATTCAAACATGCTTTATTAGCGTGAACGGGTTCACCAGCACACGCGTAACTATTTTACACGACCGGCTCTGATGACTGCGTGCGTTTGTTAGTGCACTGATGTCTGTTCTGAAAATCTTTGATCCGAGAACACGTCTTCTTTCACGAATGAAGAAAAAGGGACGAACACGAGCCTGCGTTTACGGTACAACGAGCAGATGAATACTCGGCCCTCCCAACACTCCATTATTCCACATTGGAATGAAGTTTCCCCTTTGAACTCCTTAATTAAAGGATGATTCCTGCTCATCGCAAACATTTGAAAAACGCCGCGCTGTTTCAAAGGAGATGGCGCAGGGAATCAGAAGTTGGGAAAGCGGCGCTTTATAATAAATAAAGTCCATTTCTCCGTGAGATGATTAAGGATGTGTGTAGCGGACTGTACATTCCTGCATGAGGTTGATGTTCAGCCCACTTGACTTTCATTAGAATTGTGCGGCTTTTTTAGGTTAAAACACAGCATCAATGAAGGAAAAATAAAAAAAAGCCTTAACCCGCGCTTTCACTGCGGGAAACCGTTGGTGAAGCGATTAGCAGCTTCTGCTTATTTGACTGAATGGGAACATGCTTTTTTTCCCCGACGCCAATCAAAACAAACAGCTTAAACATAATAACCGAAGGAAAAAAAAAAAGTTTTTCAGGGAATACAGTCAGCTGTGTAACGGATGACATCGCCCGTGAGGAATCCTCTGTGTAAACCGACGGGTTTGATCATTTCCTCCCCGGGGTGCTTGTCTCCCTCCGTCAGCACCGCAGCCATGAGTAGAACAAGACCGCAGAGGCAGATACAAAGGCATCGTAATGCACTTATCTCGGTGTGAATTTTGTGTTTTACCCCAAAGTGCAAAGTGCCTAAAAGCAGAAGCTGGAACACAGCCGTCCTTATCATGACGAATCGAGCCCGAGGACACAAGGAAAAAGCGTCAAATGTACATCAGATTAGTTCCCTGGTCAGTGATGGGGGCGGCTGGCGAGTGGCTTCGGCGTGAGGGGTCAGAGCAGGTCGCGTTCTCGCTTTTCATGCTGTGTTATGGAATCAGATACTTTATTTAAAGTCCACCCAGTAAAAAGTTTCTTTTTTTTTCCCCCACCTTTCTCCATCCTTCAGTTGAAAGTTTGAGTTTTTTGTCTTTTTTCCACATCTGTCTGCATCAGGGGCCAAACACGCCCTGGAAACGGCAAATGGCCGCAAACGCAGAACCACAAATACACAAACGCATAAGGAAATACAAAAAAAAAAAAAAAAACACTGTGGAAGACAAAATGCTGCAGTCATAGAAATGGCACACAAAGACAAATACAAAAGAAAAATGCTGCAGATATTTAAAAAAATAAATACATGAAACCCCAAAACAGCTGCAAATTCACTCACTTTTCCTCGTGTTTTTCTCCTTTTTCACTTTCCATGCCTAACACTAAGTGAGGCGACAATGATGCCAAGTAAAAAAACGCTTAGACAGAATTAAAAACGCCAACATTAGCTACGTAACTATGCTGCTCTTCAGTGATGTTGTTTTTACAGTCAAGTGTTTAAAAAGTACATAATGGAAAAAAGCACCTTTACACTTCCCTCTTATTCTCGCGCATTTGCATCAATTGCGGCGTTTCACTTTTTGTAGTGTGTTTCCCCTCATCTTCTACTAAAGCTGAAAAGTTTCTCTTGTTGAAAATCCGTCTTTAAGAGCGTATTGGTGACACCAGAAGCAGCCATGAAGCCAATTCTGCTCCGATAATTAACCGATTAACCGCTGTGTGATGTGGAAAGGCGACACCTGTCCATGTCAGGACTAAACCTGGTCAGGATCCGCTGGAGTCACTTTAAGGTCCTCTTTGGCTCAGTTTTCAATACACATGGATTTTTGCAGAATAACGTTTCCTGGTGTGGCTCGGCGTGATTAGACTTAGGAACAGATCATTGTCTGGGTTCAAATGATCATTTCAAAAAGCCTGACGTGATGGTAAAACATTTCCTATTATTACAGGGGCTCCAACAGGTGTCTCCTGCTATATTTGTTCCACTTCTCATCCACATCTTTTCATACTAATATGTCTTTGTGCATTTTTGGTTTTGCATCAATTCTGCGTTTGCAGCATATTGGTAAAAGTAACAATGACATTGTTTGTAAGTGAGCAGTAGATGTGATTTTAAGGATTTTAAAATGATATTTTTTAAGCAATTTCCAACACTTTATTTTGGTTGAAAAACACATTAGAAGCTAATATTATTAATTTTTCAAAGTATGTGTAATTATTCAATTTAACAATATTTCTTATACATATTAAGATCTTTAAATGTTTGTGCTGTTGTTTAATTTTAATTTGCATATTGTGAATTTCTCTCTGTGTTGCACGGATTTGGCATCACCCCCCCCTTCTATCCCCACGTTCTCTATCTCTCTCTCTCTGTCTTGCTCCGGGGCCTTGCTAATATGCTGGAAAACCAAAAAAAGGTCCCCCCCCCACCCCCGAAAGAGAAAAAGTGCCTTTCCTGTGCATATTGGTCTTGTTAGAAGTGATTAAAAAAGGATTTGTGCTGGGAGGGTTTTGGGATTGTTATCACTGGGTTTGATTTATTACCCCGGGCCCAGTGTGGTGGTGCCCCCCCCCCATCGCTGCTGTAAGAAACTATAAATTCCAGGTGCACCGAGCGCCCACGGAACCTCTGGCCAGGGGCGGAAAGTGAAGCGGGTACAGCCACCGGCCGTCTGCATGTCCCACTGACACACACACACACACACACACACACACGCTGCCCTCGTCCTGTGCGTTACATCATCTATACGTATTGTGCAAATACATTTCTCACAGAAAGCGATTATCACAGTAGTGTAGTCAGAGGTCATGGAAATACTTTTATTTAATATTATCTGCTTCTTTTTGCCCAGAAATGCATTTTTTTTTATACTTTACTGGTTTCTTTTTTTTTTGCTGAATGGTACTTTTTTTTTTCTCTTATAAATGATTCGTGGTGTGGTTGACTTTTTTTTTTACTTTGTCTGCTGATAAAATCTCTTTCCTGCAGGCATATGCAACCCAGCAGCTAGCCGCGTAAGACAATTTTCAGACCCATCAAAGGTGCATATTTCAGGAAAAGGATATAATTAATCTCTTTGGTCATTGGCGATTAGTAATAATCCACAGCGACGGGGCGTCGACGTTCAACGACGTTTCCTTCTGGAATTTTAAACATGCTGCCGCTCTGACGCGGATCATCCGTTCCCAGACTGATGTATCTTCGCTTCCTCCTGACGTATTTCTCTTGATCCGCAATCCGTAAATCGGTATGGAGCAGATCAAAGATCAACGCCCTTTAACGTCTCTCTCGAAACACATGTTCGACTGTCTTCACCTTTTTTTTTCCTGTCTGTTTTTTTTTTAACGAGGACAGGATGCATGGGTTTCTTCTTAAAAAAAAAAAAATGTAAAACCACATTTGTTGCAATCAAAGGCCTTTCTCGTCAGCATAAAAATATCTTCCCCACGAATCCCTTCCCTTGCTCATCCACGTGTAGCTAACGGCTCAGAGTAACTCAGGAACTCATCTGCTGTCTCTCACCAGCACAGCTATGAGCAGAAATAATGAGCATGCACTTTTTGTTAGCGAAGGCAGATCTTTATTTTATTTTATTTTTTACTGGGAAAGGAGGTAAAGATATGTAGAAAGAGAGGTGATTTATCATGTTTTGCCTGCATAAGTCGCTTTTGATAAGAATCCAACCATAACACAGCTTGTGGATGACGTTAACTTTGCACACAGCGGCTGGAGCTGAGTAATGGGTCAATTAATGGATGTGTGTGTGTGTCTGATGATACTACCAGACCTGTGTGTGTGTGTGTGTGTGTGTGTGTGTGTGTGTGTGTGTGTGTGTGTGTGTGTGTGTGTGTGTGTGTGTGTGTGTGTGTGTGTGTGTGTGTGTGTGTGTGTGTGTGTGTGTGTGTGTGTGTGTGTGTGTGTGTGTTGGGGGGGTGAAGTTAGGCAATCAAAAACCTGACCAAGAAGAACAACCTCGTCCTAGTCGAGCCCCGGAACGTCTTGATGAACCCGTTGGAACGAAATCTGAGGATTGGAATCAAACTGAGGAGAAAATCGTGACGACGCTGAATAATGCGGAGGGTGATGTTACAAATGCATGCGTGTTTTTACAAGGGCTTCGCGCTTGAAATTCAACTCCGGTTTATCCTTCTCTTCCCTTTGTTTGAACGATCTAAAACAAACGCGGGTTTGTTTATTCCGCAGGATGAATTAATATCCGACCTATCTATCTTAATTTGACGTTTGTCTGTCTCTCAACTGAGGAGGAGTGCAGGGCGTTTTGCTCTGTTTTGACTGGGATGTTTAAAAAAAAATGAGGTGTAACTGTGGGAAAGAAGAGGACTGTGAACCTCCAGGGCCCTGTGGAAGCAGGCCGGGGGGAGGTTTGGTTCCGTTAGCGAGGAGTGTGCTCACCGAGTGGCGGTGGTGTGAGTCAGCCCGGAATATTATTCACAACACAGCGCCTCGCCAACAGTGGCAGCGAGACAAGGATGGAGAAGGTCAAATGCTCCTCAGGGCCAGCTGGAAACCATAACAGTCTGTATTTTAGATAAAAAAAAAAAAAAAAAAACAGGAGATCATGATGCTTCAGATCAGGGAGAGTCAACCAAATGAGGATGGATGTGTGTTCTACGGCAGAATCTCTACTTCTTTTTTATTTTCCTATAGTGCGCCCTCATTCAGTCACCTTCAATGATTGGATATGATGTTGTGACAAAGCTAATAAGCGTGTGCATATAACAATTACTATGACATGGACATCCAGTTGGCCTTGCTGGCACAGCTGTTTGATGGGGGGTAAAACCAATTATTTCAAATGGAGTTGACCATAAAGGCAGCAGTGAGGAGTCATGTGGTGATACTGACGTTATTTATCGAGGCGTTTGGGGGTCATTTACTGGTGTCTAGCTCGTATAAAAAAAAACACGCTGCCGTTTCCATATGGTTGTTTAATTCCATCCCGCAGCCTATTACATGCTCAGGAAATTAAACAAAGCTCGTGCAGCCAAAGGCCGTCAGCATTTTTTTTTTTTTTTTTTTTGGGTGGAAAACAGATCATTTTTCATGTCTGCCCCTTTCATGTCGGTCCGGGGCTTTTCACGGAGCGTAGTGAAGTGGCACATTGTGTCTGTGCAATTTTCTTTTTTTTTCCGTACGCGTGGATTTGTGTGTGTGTGCGCGTGTGTGTTTGTGGAGTTTTGCAGACGAGCGTGTGGGGGGGGGGCGGCCACACGATGACAGCGCACCATGGAGTCACGGTAAACACAGAGCCAGTCCTCATTATCACATGCGTGTGCCCTCTTTTTTTAGGGAGGGTTTTCCTCACTCCCTCGCAAAGCCTCCCGCTGTTCCGATATTCCGGCGACACGTCTGGGAACGGACTGTTAGCTACAGCCAAGCGGTGTAAGCTTTAAGCCCAAAACCCTCTGAACACAACGTGGCGGCTTAAACACTGGCCCTGGGTCAGCCAACTAATTGTTAAAGTAGCGCTCATGATATCATTCAACGGGCGAATGACAAATAATAATTAAATAATAAAACTGCCCCCATTTAATCAGTTATCCAGTTCCAGCATGTTTATTGTGTTGTAAAATTGTCCCGTAAAGGTCGGTTCTGTTCGACTGGGTTAGTGGGTTTATGAGATGGGTGATTTTGCAGATTCGTTTTACACACTTTAACCCCTGAGGCCGCAGGTTAAATTCACAATCTTATCAGTGGCCAGTACTGACTGGCCGTTTTTATTGAGAAGTCAGTGTCTGCTTTAGAAATTGGTCTATATATCGTCCTGCACACACACACACACACACACACACACCGCTCATTTCACGTTACCCTCTTCTTTTACAACGTGTGTAACACGGCCACAAAACTTTCCTTTTTTTTTTATCACCACCTCCAGTGGCTTTAGCCTCAGCCTCCATCATCCTCATTAACCAGCGCTGGGATGTGAGGATTCAGTAAAAACACAGAGCGTCATTAGACACTGTAAACTGTACACTCGCAATGGCAAAAGAGCCCTTTAAAAGGAGCTGGAGGAGCGCCAGGGAACCTCTTTAATTCTCCCAGCTGCCGGCGCAAGCTCGCGCGACAAATCACCCGAGCTACAGGTCTAATTTATAAAAGACAACCACGTAAAACACACACACAGGGCGTAAAAACCTCCGCTGAGCAAAGTTGGTCGCCCTGTGCTGAGATATATGAGACTAATGCCCACCGGATTAGTAATTCTGCTGTTTTATCAACCCACAACACAATGAGGATAAAAGAAAAATGGATTATGGAAACGATTAAACAGGACCCCTTTAAGTAAAAAAGCCAATAAACAAATGAAGATCATTTAAAAAAAAAAATTTAGAAAAGCTGATGAAAGTCAAATATTTGGACAGTGAGTTGAAGTCAGTCAAAACATGAATAAAAGAAGAGACTCTCGGTTTGTAGCCGTTATTTTTATTACGGGCCATTAAAAATAAAATTGGAAGCAAGGCCAAGCTATTCCAACATGTTGTTGTTTCTGCGCCGTAATGATGGGAACAAGAACTCACGCTTTGACATGTTCTAAAAGTGCTTACCGAGGTAAACGCATTAAAGCCCAGATACGACAGGCTGCGGAAAAACGCCATTTTTAAGCAGACGTTAAAAAAAGCCTCTTTGCTTTGCGCTTTTTGCCGATGTGATTGGACGGCGGACAGATCTGAGCGCTCTGGAAACCCGACTCGGGAGTATTTGACTTGGAAGGGTGAGGCCCATAAATTCTCACCCTCTTCAGCCGCTCACACGCTGCGACGCCTTCATCCGTTTTCCACATTTAGGGGCGGAGATGCGATTTTTTTTTTTTTTTTTTCCTTGTGCGGAATCTTCGCTTAATTGGAACGTCATGCGAGAACGGTGGACGAGACACCGGAAAATAGACCTGGGGGGGGGCGTAGGCAGCATCAGTAAACTCCTCTCCATGCCATTTGCTTATTTCTCGTCTATTATTTTGCTATTTTCATTTGAGTGAGGCCACAGTAAAACTCGGGTTCCCTCTCACACTTCAGAACTCTTCATTTCAGGCATATTACCTAAATCACCAGAGGTACGTTGGAAAAACAGGACACCCCATAAAACCCTGAAAAAGGCCTCCTGCTTTAACATACGCGGGGGAACGGAATTAAACTCATGGTGAAAAAAAAAAAGGCGGGTTAAAAGACAATGGAACGAGACAGAGTTCAGAAGCGTTTAATTGTCCTGGCTTGTTTTATTCAGACTACCTTGACTCACAGGGGGTATATACAGTAAATAAAGTTCTGAAACTAAACCATGCTAGGCCATGCTTTCCTGTTTATTTCAGAATACAACCTGTGTTCTTTGCAATATGGCTGCTGTTATGAGGTTAAACTCCCATGTGATGGAGGGGAGGAAACGCGGGGCCATGGGGGTCACTGAGGCTTAGAAAATCTCTAACTCAAGGTTCAATTTAGTTGATTGACGGATGGGCCATCCCGTGCCCTCTTGATCTGGTTAACAGAGGAGAGGATGAGTGAGGAGGAAGACAAAGACAAATAATGGTCCATTAGGGCGGACATCATGACGCCATGCAGGTTGAAGGACGTTTCGTCAGGGAAGAAAATCTCGTAATCAAAGTGCTTCGCAGATTTACGAGATTATGTTATCATTTCATATTCATGGGATTTGAATAACGTGCGCTGGGTGTAAGTTTAAAGGATCAGGCTAAAACAGGTTGTGAAAAAAGTAGTAGAGGATTTTACTTTATAGGACCATCATCCCGGGGTTTTAAATCAGTGCTGTATGTCTTGCATTCTTGGTTACCATTAACCACCTGTTTTTGTGCTATGAGCGAGTCAAAGAATTCCTCCTTTCCAATGAAGGAAAAAAAGAAAGATTTAAGGTCATAACAGAAGTCTTTGATTTGTAAAGCCTGTTTACAATCCAGCTTTTGTACATTATACTGCGAACGTTTATGTATCTGTACATTGATGGATTGCAGCGTTTCAGTAATTTGACGTAGACGCTCCAAAAAATTCCGAGCCTTCCATGGACCATGTGCTGTACGTGCTGTAAATCCTGCTTCCTTTTGGGTTATGAGTGCAAGTTAATGAAGTGCCTATAATATCAATGTAGTGTAGTAGTTTATGTTGCGTTAGCACACATTGTGCACCGATGAACACAACCCTTCCTTGATCTTTCCCCAAGATCGCCTATGGTTTTTCCTCATGCGTTTAGTTTTTTACGGCGATATCTCCTACCATGACGGGTTTGTGTTCGACGGAGGGGTAAAAAAAAAAAAAAAACAGCATCGGATCCACCCTCCTGGTCCCGGTGCATCATGCAAGCAGGGGACTCTCTCTGGTTTCATGCGGTAAGTATAAAACATGCTCGGAGCGCTCGCAACGATTCCGCTTAAAGCCGCAGCCACAGTATTCCCCCCACCGAAACACTTACCAAGGAACAATTACAAACTTGTTGCGAATTCGGGCCATGTGGAGTTGTCAAATGATTCCAATGTTTTTTGGAAACTCTTTGAAAGCTGAAGGGCTTGTGAAATATTGGTATTTGTGTAGGCAGCAGCAGCCATGAATGTTCACTCAGGAATGCTACCATCACTGGCAGTAAATCTTTTATACATATATATATATATGTATATATATATATATATATAGAAAAGCCCCCTCCCATACATATGAAACTATTACTAAATGAGTATGAAACGGCTCTCTCTTACCTCGATGCTGTGATGTGAATCACGGAGTGCACAAAAAGTGACAGAGGATAATCAGATCAGGCAACCATTCACTCACTAATCACATTTTTTTTTAAAGCCAGCACTTTATGCACAGATAATGGATTCCTGTGTGAAAAGCATTAGATCAATATTTTTTATTGCCTGTTGAGATGTTTCTAACCACATTAAAGGATCCCGCCGGTGTCACAACTTAACCCCTCACGCCGGGGGATGATGTGATTGCTTCTCCCCGCGTACAGTCGCAGTCCCGCGGCGTTCGTATTTGTTCGTCTGCTTAGTGCGTGCTGGGGAATGTAACGCTGATAAATTGCTATTTGATGAAGATGGATTTGAGTTTTTTTTTTTTTTTTTTTTCTCTCCGTCTGACGGCCTCGTCTTGAATCATCTCCAAAGAACCGTGAAAAATGGTCGGCATGCGTCTTATCCTGTCCCCGCCTGACAAATTCACACACACACCTTTTATTGTGAATGTATGTTTTCTTTTGTCAGCGCCACCCCCCCTCCACACACACACACACACACACACACACACACACACACAGCAAGCTAACATGCAGCAGATGCCCAGGCTGTGGGAGAGTGCAGAAGCAGTGAGCTGCAGAGGGAGGAAGTCAAGTGTAGTGTTTTTTACTCTCCTGCCATGCCACTTTTCTTTATTTTTTTTTTCTTCCTCCCAGCTTGGCCAGTCCTGTTGTGGCCGTGATGCGGGGTCCCAAGGGCCTGGCGGTGAAATAGTAATATGGACCATCTGACACCTGTCAAAACAGCCCTGTTAGTTGAGCGTCAAGCCCTGTCAGCTTGCAGAGGAAAGTGCTACGCAGCCTCTCAATTTCCCCCCCCGCCTTCCCTCTATGTCTCCCGCTCCTCCTCTCCACTATTCCCCCTTTTCTCTCTCTCTCTCTCTCTCCCTCTCTCTCTCAATAACACGCTCACTTCCCTCTGCATCTCACTCTCCTCCACGCGTCCCATCTATCTCTATTTCTCATTTTCTCACATCTTTCTCGCGGCCTGACACTCGACTTCACCCATTTATCTTTGTCTCTTTAAGCCTCTGAATGAATTCGAAATTGCAGCCTTTCACGGTCGGCCCTGAATTCCTGCTCGATCCCCATCAGCATCATCATCGTCATCATTCCATATCATGCAGGCGGTCCATATCTGATCGCATTATGAACTGGCAGTGAAAAAAGCCACGTCTGTAAGTGCATTTCTTTTCCAACATTGTGTGTGAATATCGTATCTTACCCTGCTCCTTCCTCACACCACCTGAGACGAGCTGCTTTTAGGTGCCAAACAACGATTTCAGGTGCCTGATGTGGAATGATGTAACTTGCCTTGGCAGCGGTGGCAGATTCTGATTTAATAACAGAAAAAAAAGAAAAAAATCTGCTGTTCACAACAAACATCTTAAGAATGTGTCACACGAGTCTGATACTGTCTTTGTTTTTTTCATGCCTGTCTTTTTCTCACATCCTCCTTGTTTCCTACTTCCATCCTTCCCCACATCATCTCTCCCTTACTTTGCTTTTTCCCTCCCCCTTGTCCTACACCACATTGCACTGCTATTCGTTCACTCCGCAGACAGGCAGCAGTAATATCACATACCGTCAACAAAGTAGAACAATGACACACTGTGCTTAGCCCCGTGCGCCCTTTCCTTCACATCACAAGTTTTGCTTCCTTGCTTCTCCTTCTCCGACCCTGAAATATAAGTATAGGTAGAAAATTCAGTCAGAGACTGTAGCTTTGTAAAAAAAAAAAAACAGTTTTGGTCTCTATAGCTAATCTCAACAACCCTTTTTCACTTTAATAAAGTGGCTAGCTGCTAGCATACTGCCTGCTGCTAATTGTCTAGGGTAAACTCCCGTCCAGCTCCACACTTTTGCACATATATATATATATATATATATATATATATATATATATATATATATATATATATATATATATATATATATATATATATATATATATATATATATATATATATATATATATATATATATATATATATATATATATATATCATGGGAGAGACACTTCTGCCCCCCCAAAAAAACCAAGATATTGACGGACTGAATGCCAACGTAAAAGGTATGTGTTTCTACTGGGGTATCCCAAACTTTTTTAACCGTCGTCCTCCATAATAGTAGTGCCTGGGACATGCCACCACTAGTGTAAAGTGACGTGCAGATTGATGCTGTTACGTGGTCTGTCATAATCGTCTCAGGGGTACTACGAATACCTATGAAAAATGGTAACAAACATGGGTGATAGGTTGAGTTTCTATTTGCTTTAAAAATTTTAATTGATTCTGTAAATCATCTCATGACCCCCAGAGACTAGACTATGACTAGACTTCCAATTTTGTGAATCACTAATTTATATAGACAAAGGGCTAAACCTAACCAGCCTTAACCATAGTCTAACACACCATAAAACCATATTATTTTTCAACAGTGAATTCAAATGATTTTTAAAAGCATGGTGCGATCGACATGTGGTCATATAATTCTGAGGATGAAATGATGGATATGCAGGCAGATCCAGAGATGTGGCGGTAGAAGTGAAAAGCAAACTCTAAACTACCAAGGAACATGTCCTGTCACATTCTGTGTCAATTCAGCTCAATTCAATTACCATCATCCCTTTCTGTTTTCATAGGATATTTGCAAAAGCTTTCCTCTGGAACAAGAACCTGGCGGGGGGGGGGGGGGGGTTATTTTGCGTGGTGTGCCTTCTCCCACGCTCAAATCCTTTTTATTTGACATACAATTGAGGAAACAACAGAACAAGATTCAGAGAAAAACATGTAAAATTTTGCTACCTTTTTAAGCAAATACCAACAACTTTTTAGATGGATTGCAGATGTTCCAAATGTCAATAAGTGCATGTTTTGAACAGTAAAATTAAACGTCCCATAGACCCATTTTCCTGGGTTTTATCTGATGTATTGAATATCATAACAACATATATTTGTGGTTTTAAAATCCAAAAAATCATCTCATTATAGTCTTTCATCTCTTCTCTGCTTATATATGGAGCCCTAGAAAGAACAGGGTTTGTTGCATATGTTCATATTGCTTTTGTGGCTGTAAAAGTGATGTCTTCGGTGATTGTAAAGTTGTCACATCACAACTTCATGGTCGCCAACTTCTTCTGAATACAGGCTGTGTGCATTTGTATGGAGTGTTTTAAATCATGACACAGTAACTCCTTGTTAATGGAAACTAGTCTGTTCTTATCTTCAATAACAGCTATAGAGTAGCTAGAGTGTATACCTCTCCCTCTGAGTGATTTCTGGCTAATATTTAGTCTGCAATGAGAACCAATGTGAGATAAAGGAAGGAAGGACAACAGCAGTGGGGCAACCGTGCAGTCTGCTTTTCAAGCCTTATTAAAAACATACCCTTGGATAATCTCTCATATCCTGCCTATTAAAGAGGCACACAGAAACTGCCACCAGAGAAACTCGGGGGCAATTGTTTCCAGTGTAAAGTCATTACAATGCGTAATGAGTCTCAGATGATGAAGATGAATCCAATGTCCTCTTTTCCTTCTTGAGTCACCCTTCATCAGTAACTGTGGAGTGAAACCTCTAAATTGTTGCACTGACTCTATTTCTGTAAAACAAAGAGGGAAAAAAAAATCTATCCTTCAAATATATGAGGTTAAACAATTGAGTTCAATATCTAAACCATTCCACGATGGAAGAATTACAATAATATTGATATTTTGTGTGACCTAGCTTGACTTTGAGCACAATCCTCTACTTCATAGGATTTCTGTGTGGCATTGATCATGACTCACATGAGACATTCTATGGAGGTTTTTCTGCTTCTAATTCTAGCCCAGCCTGAAGCAGCAACAGCTGATGTTTATGCTGCCTTGCCATTTTTTTTTCTTTTTTATCCGCCCCATAGACAATAAGTGTAGGAATATGCTTGTACTTGCGTCAACGGTACAATCCGAACGCCCGACACATGCTGTCAATTTGTTCATAAGGTGATCTAATAGACTCTTTACATTACATAAACGGTTGTGCTTGATGCGGATTGTTTTATACCAACAACACCCGTTTGCAGTGCAGTTACTCTTCTCTTTCTTAGCCCTGACTCATTCAAAACAAGGGCTGCAAACATCCCATTAATTAAAGGGAGGGGGGAGGGGGGGTTGTAGGCGCACTGCAAAAGGGAAACAGTCTGCATGAGATTGAATGTAATTACCTTGGTTAGATACACCAAGAACCATATGAGAGGTTTATCTTTCCCTGCTCTTCTCCGCACCAATAATGCCAATTTGCCGTTCTGTGAAAGGATATTACAGATCATTCTATAGCCCAGTTACATTTAAGTACCTGCATTTCTGTGTCAGGATAATGGACCTTGGCATTGAGATGTATGAGGTATGCGTGATCCAATTGGCTGAGTTGGTATGGTGATGGCTGATAGAGCATGGAATGGGAATGAGTCCTGGCTAGCCTGGTTGACAATATTACAGCAAAGATAAAGAATAAACAGGCCCCTGTGTTTGGTAATAATAGGCATAACCCCAATGAAAGTTAATGAAGTCCTATTAAATGACATTCATCGAGAGAAAGAACAAGAGAGATAACATCTGCTACATCTCGCATTCAGAGGAGAGGTGGTGAACAGGATTTGTTTGGGAGCATTTAAAGGCTCCTTAGCAGATGCCGGTGAAAGTAGGCGTGATGTTGAGCGATTGTGAAAGTTCTTTTCTCCATAACACTGTCACGCAAGCAAAGTTACTGTTCATCCAGCCACAAGCCTGCAGGTGAAGGTTTATGTATCACATTTATTTACCTCATGTGAGTTTCTTCTCCTCATGTTCAGCAGTTAAACAGAAGGGAAGTAATGTACTATCAAGGTGGCAGCAACCGCCCAGGTAAAAGTGTTGGGGAGGGACGAGGCATATAGGAATAAGTAGGAGGGATAGGGAACAGCTTTACTACATTTGCATCAGTTTTGTAATATGTTACCCACATACTGGAATATGTGAACAGTTTCATTGAGATTAAGCAGGGAAATTGCAGCTGAATCTATTCCAGACCAGGGAATTCAAACCAGAGAGTTATGTTTATATTATTACATTTTTTTAGACCAAGGATGACTAAGTACCTCTTAGTGAAATGGCGCCACAATGATTTGAACGCACACCACTTGTGTGTCCTCTGTTTTCCTAATCACACTGTCTGCACATCTTTAAGAGCAACTAGGGTGGCCTCGCTGCTGGATTGCCCTTGTTCTGTGTTGGTCACAGGGGCCTGACGATGGCGAGGAGCAGCACAGTTGATCTTGGCTCGCGCTACAGGATTCTGGGAGGAACTGGACCCTTTCTGTTTCTCAGCCACACCTGGCCCAAGACGCAGGGGATGAGGCCCCAGGCAGGCATTCTTGGCCCACAAAGTCCAAAACAAACAGGTGGCGCTGATTACTTTCTCGCCTGTTGGGCTGTTGCGTTCTATTGGCCAGAAGAGAGCATTTATTATGATGACTCAGCCACTCGTAAACAGCTATTAGTAAGGGATTTTCTCCAGCTCAAGTTGGGCTTGGGGCTTAGCGAGCTGGGGGACCAACTTTCCACATCTTACATCATCCTCAAAGCACTCAGTGATGACCCCTCTGGCTGGATGGTTCGCAATAACAAGGTCAAAAATCAGTCTTCTTAGCGCAGAGCTCAACCTTGTGTCTTTGCTTCCCAGCCAGTCGCCAAGATTGTGCCTCGGGGTCCAATCCAAGGGCAGCCACAAAACTCAACTGTAGAGAAGGAAAGAGTCAGCAGTTCATCTTTTTCTCTTACTTTTCAACCTCAAGGTAAGAGAAAAGGCCAAAAATAGGCTATATCTAGTCTTGAATTATCCTCCAACATCAGGTTAAATTGTTTCCCCTTCTAAAATACTACACCTCTCTACTGTCCTATTCAGGTTGTCATGTTCTGCTTCAATTTTGTGGGAGATGGAATATTATTTTCCACTTTAATGGCATGAATCCCTCAACAGTGACTGCCAGCAGTTTGGCACACACTCATCATTTCTAGTTTTACTATTGCTCCAGTGGACCAAACTGTAACAGACTTCTGTGAAAAGATATTGACAAAGTAAGTGAAAAGAGCTGGTTTCTAGCTGTATTCAGTGAAAGAGAAGTGATTTATTTTTATTTAGTTTTGCATTAACTCTGATATAGTCAGCGCTGTGGTCAGCCCTGCCATTGTCTTGTTTTATTGTCCACTAGGCAAAATCGATGGGCCAACCGGGGCCGCTTTGTTCAAGAACATTTTGACAGTCATTGATGGAGGAGGTGGGGTGTTCCTAATTCATATGCAACCTTTCAAGATATTGACTAGCTACTGTACCGTTATACAAGCCAACCACTCCACTCCTTGCTTCAGCCACGGATTCTCTGCACAACTCAACAAAAAATCTGGATGACAGGGACAAGATTTCACAAATATAAATACCACCATCCAACACCACCAGTTAATGAAACATCAGTGGATGCTCACAAATCAAACTCGACTCTGATTTCTCCCTCACTGAACAGACCACTGCATCAGTTCCCATGAGAACAACTCAGCATTATCTATGCATTATATTATTACACTATGAACATGACCCTAATCTAATGTGCCATGTGGCTTTTGGTACAACTGCATTATTGGTTCGCAAACACATACTTACACGCATTGTTTATATGCAAAACAAGTGGTGGCGTTGATCATCATGAAGTATTTTCCTTTCCACAGTATGCCAGACCCTCTTAAATGTCACCAATCATTGCTGGTATTTACGTCTGAGTGAGGATGTGCAATACTGTGGTGTGCACAAGTCCTTTGGTCAGAGCCAGCGCTTTGTCTGAGTGTAGAATTAAGTTTCTTATTGGTTTAGTGGCTCCAGAAAGAGTGCCCCTTCATGATGAGTACCCGAAGCAGAACACGCCAGAGGGAGAGGATTTCTGCTCTACAGATCTGCTCCGACTTTTAGTTGCCCAACCAACATTGCTAATTAAGGGCTGTGGTCACAGCCCCAGTGCCTGTGCTTCTCTACACAACCACAGGGCCCCTGAGGCCCAGTAGGCATCGGGGGGCAATGAGAAACTGTGTGGGGCAATGGAGCATATTAACTGTCACATAATGGGCCACTGTTTTTACCCAACTGAGCCTTTAGTCTTTATCGGCCCCCAACATCAGGGTCTGCTGCTCACACAAATTAAGGGGCAATTAAGGCAATGAAACAGCAGAGCAATCAAATACGCCTAGGCTACTAAAGGCAAAACCACTCTAAGGAGTTATGTAGTTGTATAAAGCAGCAATAATCATAGCCTGGCTTAGTTTTTCTTTCTTGCTTTGGTACGTTTCTCAAATAGTTGTCAACACACGAAGATGCATTTTCTAAAACAGCTTATATGTGCAGCAAAACGCAATAGCTTTTAAACATTGTGTAAAACCAAGATGATCACAATGTTTTCTCAGAATGATATCCACAATGACAATCACAGCATCCTCACACCACCCTCCTGTCTGTTAAACCAGTGATTCTTGCAGCTAATTCTTTTTTTGCAATGCAAAAGTGTAAGAATCATTTTGTATCTTGAAACCATCCTCTACAACTCTGTTGTTCAAGAGGTGAGCCAAGGCAACTGAGAAATACTGTAATAAGAACCTGATATATGTAAATGCATCATATTGTCTCTATTATTTGTGAAACAGAAAAGGTTTTTATGGGTGAGATGCTGTAGAACCAATTGAGCCTGGTGATACAATTTAGTGGTTATTCTCCTGCAATATACGGACATACACACTGGGTTTTTTTTGTATTGACAGAAAGTAAAGTTCAATTCAGTGTGGAGATATCTCAGTCTTTCAACTTGTCAAAAATAAGAGATTAAAAAAGAGAGAAGAGGTTGGATGGAATCAAGTCTGTGGAGAATTGCAACAGCTCTGAGCCATCATTGAGATTCCTGTATCTGCTAATTTCCATCAGCATGACAGAGAAAAGGGGGGAAAAAAAAGAACAAACAACAGCTTTCATCATCTCTCACTTTTGTCTCCCTGTCTGCATGGCAGTAACTCAATGCCAATAATAAGACCAGTCAAACAATTTCTTGAATGAAATGGGCTTCATGGATTAAAATGTAATTTGCTACAGTTAATGAAAATGCATTCTGTATAAACACAGGAGTGCTTATTGAGTTGGGGTTTGGGGGGGGGGGGGCTGCTTTAAATAATGAGAACCAACAGGTCTTTTGTAGATAGGCTGTCTGATGTTTGCAGATGAGCCCTGCTGCTCTTGGGAGAAATGAGATAGCGTTGGCTAATTTAATTTCGATACGCGCGTAACAGTATCTGCCTGACTGCATATGGCCGTGTTTACCATGGGTGCAAAGAAGCATTTTAAAGACCCGGCATGTGTATGTATGCGTGTATGCCTTCATACCTATGTGTCCTGGTAATATTTTATGTCTGTTCTATTTATAGCAGTGCATCCACCTGTCCTGCCACTGGCTCTCGAGATAAACAGACACAAACCAAACACTTAATCAGAGGCGGATTATAAATCACATTAAGCCTTTCCATTGAGCCTAAATAATATCCCTCACTGTAAACATCAATATGTGGCACACCGTGCAGCACTTAGCTAGACACCCACAGCTGTCTTGTTCAAACTCCACGTTTTTTCAGCGCGCTGTGTTGCTTAGAAATATGCCAAAATTGTCCTG
Organism: Eupleurogrammus muticus; assembly: GCA_036785175.1. Taxonomy (NCBI): domain Eukaryota; kingdom Metazoa; phylum Chordata; class Actinopteri; order Scombriformes; family Trichiuridae; genus Eupleurogrammus; species Eupleurogrammus muticus. The sequence continues at coordinate 17,244,516 of JAYKQN010000006.1, read as the reverse complement.
TGACTTCTGTCTGTGACACCCGGAGAGCATATGCTGATATATGTGTATCTCACTCAGCAGATTCACCCTAGGAGAAAGCATATCCCTTGAGAATGTGTGTATATATAGGTATGTGTACTGAGTGGATACATTTGTCTGTCCACTACCACATTTGTCTGAGGGGGTGAATATCTTCCTTTTGGACTAAGTGTTTTAGTGTGCATGTTCGCAGATATTTACATAGTTTAAAGTGCAGTAGGCCCCAGCACCACATATAGCCACTAATTTGTACGCAGCACACACTCATTAAGCCTGCGCTGCTATGTGGGAGCACTGTAACAGGGTTGGGGTTAGGTTAAATCCACTGAGAGGCTGTGTGAGTGCGGCTTTTCTGTGTTGTTGGGGTTTTCTGAGAATGTTGTTGGCTCTGTGTGTGCAAATCTATCTGTCTGAGAGCATTTGTCTGTCTGAATATCTCTCGGAGTGTGCGAAAAAATGTGAGTGTGTGTGTGTGTATGTGTGAAGAACCTTGTGGCATGTCTCGTCTTCTCGGCGTGGGGAGGGTTTGGCCTCACTGCAGGGTGGAATGCGCTCTCAAAGTCCCCAGAATAATTTGTTTTATGGAAAAAATGAGGAGTCCTTCCACACCAAATAGCGAGACCGCAGCACACATCGGTTCCCATCAATGCCCACTGACACGGTGAAAAAAAAAATGTTAGAATGCAAAGAAATCTAGACCCGCTCAAACAAAACAAGCCTGAAGATTAAAAGATGTTATCTTCAATAAGCCATTATACTCTTCCATATTTTCCAAGATATACTGCATCGATATATATAATTTTTTAAAATATAATTTAAAAACAACAACTACAAGAAAAAGAGGAGCAAACCAAACCTTCAAAACTAGTCATGGATAAAGAAATTGATTTCTGGGCCTGGTCAATCCTCTGACCTCTTGGTGATAGGTTATCGATTGGAATTTGCCTGCAACTCTATGTCTTCAACATATATTAACAGCTGCTGACATGCAAACCCAATCCGGCATTAGGAAGGACTTGGCACATGCTAAGTAATGACAGGTCCTCAGCAACCATCTTGAGATTCATAACACCACCAGACACCAAGGTATTAAATATTCAAGTGCCAGAGGAGGGATGAAAGGTTTCTAAGTGTTACCACTTTGGTCCTGTATTGACTTATTGCCTTCTTAATGCTTAAACCTGTGCTGGGTTTTTGACAACGTCAGTGTGAAGGGAAAATCTGATAAGCCGGCTACTCAGATGAGGAAACACAATCCCCCCCCACTGCATTTGCTCCCCATTTCAATCTGAGCATCTCAATCAATAAGGAAAACAGATGTGTGAATTAAGTTATAAACACCTTGTGCATCCATGACTGTACAAGGTCACGCCATGATAACAGCGATGCTTCTTTTGATTTGATCCCTGTGCAGGGTCTGACCTTTTAGAGAGCGAGGCAAGGAGGCCGGGGTTCACCGGAGTGACACTGACACGAGCTGGATGCAGGACTTAAAAATAAAGCTGTTAATAAAGACCTCTGAGGTGAAGGATCGCTGAGGTTGAGTTGAAAGAAAGCAGTGTTGGATGGGGGGTGGTATGTGATGTGCCACAGAGATGGGGTGCCACTGGGCAAGATGCCAAAGAGGTGCTTGTTACTGGGAAGCAAAGGCATCACAGCAAGCGAGAGAATCCACACATATGCACCTCGCCCCCCCCCCTCGCGCCCTAACATTACATCGACATCACAGGCCTATCCATCTCATTGACAGGCCGGTGGCGTCAAGTGCCAGGGGGTGTGACATTGCTGACACTGGAGTGTGCCCTACACACACACACACACTAGTGAAGCTTCAAGATGCCTCCTCACTCACATCTGGAGGGGGGGAGAACTTGATCTGTGGCCACAGCTTGGGGGGTCGCGGCAGTAAGGACAAGTGGGTGGGCCTTTTCACTTAAGACGATCCCTTCCATGCAACCCCATGGCACTTACATATGAGGTCAAGATCGTAAAAAAACTCAGAATGTACAGTTGTCCGGTTTGCGGGGGGGATGTGCAGAGGCCTCTGATTGCATGGGGTGAGCGGGGGGAGGGGGCAGGGGTGGGGTCCAGACCTATTTGTATCCACTGGTGTGTCAACATATTTGAGTGTTTGTGTGCATGCTTTTGCTTTACGTGGTACACAGCTTGTCCTATAACACGGTGCAGGGTTAAAGAGGAGGTGACCTGAGGTCTTTTGACGCAAGTTGCTGTCAAAGCAACCTCTCTTAAAAAAATACTTGTGTTACCAAGTACAAGTGTTCTTCCCTCCCTTTTTTGGGAAAGAATACTTGCAATTTTTCAATGTGAAAATTTTGTGTAAACATTTATGTGTGTGGGTGGCTGTGGAAGCGGGAGGTACCAGGCCAGCTCAGCTGACCATATCTCCCCCATTCGTCCTTGTCATGCGGATGGCGTTACATGCATGTGTGACTGTTTGACTTTTCTCTGTGATGAAAATTCCACATGTGGCACATCAGACATGGTTGATGTTAGCCGTCCTCGCTGCTCACGGCTCATCTCGGTCACAGAGGCCACTCGGCAAACACACAAACACACACCGTTACAAAGCCCCCGGAGGAGTAAAAAATGTTTCCCCATTCCTCTTTCTCTGGAGAGATATAGTGACAGCCTGAACTGTTCCAGCCAACACTTTTAAAACCTCTCCGAGACAATAGCAACTTTTCAAACCACTTCTCTCACTCAACCATTAAAAGCCACCAGAAAACTTCCAAACATGTTTCAGGCTATTGTCCCCGGAATGGAAAATGAAATCATCGTGAACAAAGCCCTTGCTTACCGTCAATGGGATAACTTTTAAAGACAATGGCCACTTTTGTGTTTAGCGACGTGCGTCATCCAAACACCTTCGCAGAAACAATTTCAGAGACATCAAAATGTGTCTGTCGATATTCCTTTGTTAATGGGTAATCAATGTGACGGCGAGGGGATCGTTTCGCCACAAGGCGCATTCCTTTGAGCTGAAAATCAACCCAGGCAAATAACCAGTAAGTCCAAGCCCCAAAAAAAGTAAATAAATAAAAAAAAGCGGTTGTTCATTGAATGGTGAGTGAACATTTTCTGACACAATGCGAAAGACTATTCAGCAGAACAGCTTTGAAAATTGCTTTGTGTTTTAGTATTCATTCCTTCTCGCTTCCCCTCTTTTCCCTTTTCTCTTGCCGTCTCTCTCCCTCCGTACGCCGTTGGCAGTGGATGGCGATGACGGGATGGGATGGATCTTTAATAGATTTGTCTCGGGCAGCACAATGGGAGGAGGGATCGTTGTTAACATTATAACGTATCGATTGCTTCGACTCCTTTTCCCAGGGCCCTGTCAGACAGGAGCCATTACTCACAGCAGTCAACCCCACCACCATCATCCCACACACATACCCCCCCACCCCATCTCATGGCTTGCTGTGACAGTGCCTGTCTTTGCTGCTTCACCATGTTCATGTCTTTTGACCCCTTTCACCCTCCTTGTATAGTGCTCCTATACAATGTGGTAGTCTTTCCTTTCCATCATCCACTTAAACAGGCAATGTGCACGGTGCATTCCTGCTTGAACCTAATAACTATGTATCTAGACAATTTCCAAAAAAGGTCGGTGCATTTTTTTTGTGTATGGATTTATAGTTATGCAAGTGTGTTGTGGCCAAGCTCCAGGGTCAGCATACCAAGTGGGCCCTGGCGTACACATAAAGAAATAAAAAAAAAATAATTCATAGGGAAAGTCTTGTTACTACGATACAAAATGGGAACGCCCTGTAAAAATGAATAAGTACTGTCAAAAGGAAACTGGATTCAGAAGTATAGACTAGCTCTCAAATACATTGTCTAATATGTAAGGGGGGAAAACAATGAACAATCCACATTAATGCCCAACACAATCAAAGTATGACACAAAATTAAATCTAGTGCACATAGTTAGGTTGTGGAGCAGTAAAAATAATACAATACAGACACTATTAGTTTGCTCAAAAATAAATTATCAGTAATACTGTTGCATTAGCAACACATTAGCCTCAGTCAGTTATGGTAATGGGTAGCACAGTGCAGCTACAAGAAACACATTTACCATGGATAATGTTAAAGTAAGGGCATTTGGGGAGTTGATACGAGATGACAAATATCTGGACAAATATCAGCTAAAGTGGAAGCAGATGTTAAGTTGTGCACACCACTGTCGCAAAGTCTGCTCCACCTCACCTCAACCTTGTCTTGACCACAACCAGTTACCTCTTCTTAATCTCAGCATCCCCACAACCTAAGTCCTTACCCCAACCATGGAGTGGTGCTGCAGACAAAACGACACTCCGGGGAGGAACAGACTTGGACACGACACCTGTTCTCCGCCCCATTTTCTCAGAGCGTAGCTCCGTGAAGAATTGATCAACATTTCTTTGGAAATGAGAGAGACGAAACAAGCATGTGCAGTGGGTCAATTGGAATTGTGACAATAGCGGATTTTGTAACAGGCAAAAAGCTATTGAAATGATTTGTGCTGCGTAGTAAAACCATATTTTGTTTTAAGGCAGTAACATTATAACTTCACAAGCAAAGTAACTGCAGCGGGGTTTTGGCGTGAGAGTGGAGCGGGAGTAACATAAGAAGAAGAAAACATTCGGAGAAGTATCTTAACTTTGCCCATTCGTTTAGACTACTGTTTCTCGTGCTGTAAATTCAGCCTTCATTTTCCCAGGACATCCTGCTGGGTGGCGGGCAGAATTGCATAGTAAAAGCAAAGCTTATAGGGAACCAATCTAAACAGTGAGAGGTGTCATTCACTCATTCACACACGCACACCACACACTGTATATACTGTAATATATCACACTAAGCAAGATTGCCAAAAGAATTTCATTGCATTTCTGTTACAGCTGTTTTTTTTCAGGTTAAAAGAGTAAGAATGCATTTTACAAAAACGATGCATGTGTCAAACTAAATTATAGAGACTTTCCAAAATGTAATCCAAGTATTCCAAATATCCCCAAAAAAGCCAAAGTAACAACAAATCAGCCTGTTTCTTTCAATAACTGTTAGGCTTTTGCATTTACCTTCCAAGATACAATGCCAGGAGGCACGCACCAATAATGACCCAGTAATACACAGACAATGTACTTCAACTACCATCATCTGACAATAAAAATATCCACAAGTACTTTCAATGGGTCATTTCAATGCAAGAATATCCTCAATGAATCAACTATTATAAACAGTTTATTGTGATGATGTTTGACTCTTACACGGATGATGTAATTAAATGAGACACTTCAAAACACTCCCTTTTACCCATTTCCACACACATTGTTGGTTTTCTGCTCCCAACACAACATAGATCGGGGGAAAGAAAGGCGTGTAGATCATCTCTACTAATCCTGGGCCAATTAGCTTTTCTTCAACGTGCAAAGCACTTTCCAGTTTGGAAATGTCTGCTCTGCACGACTAGGTGAGTATGAGAGCTCACTTAGCATGTACAATGCACAGCTCTGCCATGTTTATGGTGCAACATTCAGTGGGTACACAGAACAACTGTCATAACAGGTCATTCTAACACCATTTACAAGTGTGCTCCAGGCTGTGTGGACGATGTGGGGATTTTGTAAAGAGAGAGTTGTCCTGCTGGGCTGTACATATCTCTCATCTGTAGGGGCTGTATCAGATGGACCTGACAGGTCTGAGACATCCAAAGACAATTGGCTTCAGATGGACTGTCCAAGCCAATATCCAAGGTAATGGATCTCCCTGGATGTTAATAAGATGCGATTGTTACCCGGCTACAGGCTTGACCTTGTTTAAAGGCCAAATTGTCTGAGTGTGTGCATGTGTGTGTGCAGGTGTGTGTGTGTGTGTGTGTATGTGTGTTAGCCCTATAGCATATAGCATAACATAGAAAAAAATATTCAAAGACTTTAAATCCCATGTTCCTGTCCCATTGTTTCTATCACCTTCCAAAAAAAAAAAAAATCATCTAGCAACCAGCAGTGGATCCATCACGATTGGCGAATCAAATTGCCTTGGTCTTCTCTGTCCCTGCCCATTTGATGACCTGCTGAAGATTGATGAGAAGAGCTCTTCAGGGTCAGGGAAGATACCTTCTTTACCCTACCACCATGACGGTGAAAACTCGTCTATGATCTTTAAGGCTGATTTCTGTCTCTTGGATCTCCATGTTGAATGATGGTATGGAAAATGGAGAGCGAGGCCTGATACTTAAATATCAATTTCCCAGATGGTCACGCATCACCTACGGGTTATCGGTGTCCTGTTATTCTTCTGAGGGTTTGATTTACTCCAAACAGCTAAAATGTTATAAGCCTGCTTTTACAATGTATGACATTTGTGTTTCCTCTTTGAGTTAATGAATTGCCTCACCTGTTTTATTTTCCCCATAATTTGATTCTACCTTAATCATGTCCTTACTTATTCTCGTTCTCTGATAATAGACTTGTTAAAGCATGACGAAAAGACACCGCCAGGCTGGAGCATTTGATGTCGATCGCAGTTAGTTTTCTGAATTCCCGCTTTTCAGCTCAGTCAAACTATCCATTGAGTCCATTGTCAATGTGCTTGATCGTAGCGTTCCTACAGTTTACTATTGTCTGCGTGATTGGCCCTCGCACAAATTGTATCTCGCTTTGTAGTCAGATGTTCCATGGCTTGATGCTTTCCGTCAAGCTCCATGTACTATAATTCACATATATTTAGTGTGCGCACATGTGTTTAAATGTATACTTTTTCCCTTGTATGAGAGCAGGTTTACATTATATGTCCGCAGGAATGTATCACTGTTCCCCCATGTGGCTGTGTGTGTGAGTGTGTTATGTCTAAATCTCCATATTTGCAGGTCTGAAAGGTGACAGGGGTCCTGATGGGGGGGGGGATTTTACGACATGGCAACTATTGCCTGCATCCCAATTTGGAGATCATTTGGGGCAATGAAAAAGGAAATGCTTTCCCCGGCCTCTCAAAAAGCACCCATCCTCCCGGCACATGTTCTGTTGCAGATCTTTTGTGGCCTAAGATCCACAAAAGATGGACGCACAAAAGGTTGAATGAGTGGCCGCCCAGCAGGGTCTCAATGGTGACTGCAGGATGGCCTACAGAACAAATCACGGCACGCACTTAAGAAAAAAGGTTCCTGGAACCCCTGATGGAGCACACAGAGAGATGAAAACCACAAAAAAATAATCTTGTGAATGAAAAGTGTTGCCCCCCCCCTCCCAACAAAAACCCAAACAAGCATAATATTGGTATTTCTGCCTGTGAAATACCACAAAACAAGGACAGTTGAAATACCAGACTTCATTGGAGGTGAAAACAATTTTAAAAAAGGACGGCCTCCTTTGTGAAATTGTCATCTATAGAGCAAATTATGTATGCAGTCTCCAAAACATGACAGGAAACAAGACCAGCAGAGACCACGTATTGTTGTGTTCCGACAGCAGCTGAATATTTTAGTTCCCTCCCCGCATCGTAATTCAACAGAGCATCTCATTTTCACCTGTTCCAACATTCATCACACTTTCTTGTATTCACTCATTTGGTTATGCCGACAATATGCCCGGGCTGCTTTTAAGGAGCATCTGGTAGGTGCAGACTCACTGAGCAATTAAGGGGATCTTGCACCGTTCTCACATCAACTCCTTTCCACCACCTTCCTCCTGCCGTTTCTGCCTCTATAAACCGAGCTTCTTTTTCTCTCCCTAGGTCTAGTGCTCGCTCCGTCCTCCTCATATCCTCATTTTCTGTGTGGCTACCCTCTTCCTACGCCCCCTCCCTACCCCATCTCCTCGTGTTGTCCTACATGCTCACCATCCTTGGTTGTCCAGGAAAAGCTACTGCTGTCCTTGAACTGGAGAGGAGCGGGGTCAAGAAACTAATTTGTTGTCTGATTTCGAAGCTACAGAGCCCAGTCGGTGGCCATGACCCTGTGTGAGCTGGAGTGAATTTTAATCACAGGTGATGTTGGAGCAGAGCAATAGTGGGGGTTCTGTTTGTGTGTGTGTGTGTGTGTGTGTGTGTATGTGTGTGTGTGTGTGTGTGTGTGTGTGTGGGTCAGCGTTATCCATATCCTGAAGGATAGTCTCTGACAGACCTCACTGCATGTACTGCCAGTTCTGTCTGCCTTGAAATAATTTGTGTGCCTGTGTGCATGTGTGTGTGTGTGTGTGTGTGTGGAGGTGTTCTGGAATCCGGCAGGTGTTTTGGTGGTGCAACCAGGACGTATTGACACCATTGACAGCCTTGAGTGTACATGACATGTGTTTAAAAAGCAGAGTGACAGACAAACAGACACGCGGGGATTATTAGATTAGTAGGTGTTGGCGGGTGATATCCCTGAGACAGAACAAAACCTGTATGGCCTCGATATGTTTGTAAAAGCACGCGGGCGGCTGATGCCAGTGGTTTACGCTTAGCAGCCTGAATCCATGACATCAGCCTGTTCCAAGAAGCAGCAGGTCCCTACCTGAACTCCTTCGCCTACATATCGTACGCTCCCTTTTATGATTTGGGCAATTGCAAATATTCCTGTGACTGGAGAGGAGACACATGCTCAAAGAAAGTAAATAATTGGGTTACACAGTGCATTGCCACAGAGGGACTAACATCGGAGTAATGAATTCCAGAAAAAATGTTTTTTTGGCTTGTATGGCTACTTTGGCTGCTGAATTTGATTTAGTTATTTCCCAGTGTGGAAATGGAACAGCCCGAAATGCCGTGGATCGGCCCTGGATGAAATAGAAACGGATCAATGTTTAGAGAAGGAGACAGGTCAAATCCTGGATTTGATTTCGTGATGGAAGCACGCTGTTTTGGATGTTGCCTTAAAAGTGACTGTTACGAGGAAAAGGTCTGAATAAAAGATTTCTGGAAAGGTTCCCTCTGGCGTAGCGTTGCGTGGCATTTTGTGAAAGGGAATAATCGAACCAGGCGTTGGCATGACAACCAAGGCGCATTCCAATTTGCATGCATGCAACAATAAAATGTTAAAAAAATTGACTCTTACATATAAAGTGGGACTATGTATTTCTTAAAGATCGCCTCTAGACATGTTTTTAGATGTCAGGAAGAGATTTGGGATGACTCTATAAAACACTCTACTTTCAGTGATAATTTTGTTTCTCATGTGTTTCCCCCCCCCCCCATGAAAAAAGTTCAAATAATGTGCTAAAATAATTTAAAAGATATCTATTTCTACTCATTAAAAAGTCCATCAATGAATATGTAAATATATTTCACTTTACAAACTTTAGCTGGACACAAGTAGTTCCCTAATTCACAGGTGAACTCCATTGTAAGTGTACGTTCACTTGAGTATTACAGTTAAGTTGAACACTACACCAGCACTGGTCAATATTTGTGATGTCACAAACCCTGTTCGTAGGCCTGCTCTCTTTAAAAATGTGACTTCCAGTACGGAAAAACTCTCCACTTTCAGCAGACAAATGTCTCTGCACATGCATCATTCTGTGCAGTGAAACTCAAACATCTCAACTGCACGAGAAAGAAGAAAAACATATTTTTAAGTGGAGGGGGACTTTGCTACCATTCATTACAGTCCACTTATTTTTTTGTGTCATTTGTTTATTTGTCAGTAAGCTGTGGTCATAGGCCTCACTATCAGTCTCAAAATATTTTCACATCATTAATCCAGAATGAGCAAAGGTCACGTCTCTCTTCCCCCTGGTGAGTGATTGCTGCTGATTCGCTATGTTGCTGCTGATGATCCCTGATATTCTGTTCCTGCCATCCGACAAACTTCTCCCCTCTTTCTTCCCTCCCATCCATCCGGTCCTCCCTCCTCCTCCCCCCTAACACTCAGCATAGGGGTTGTGCTTGAGTGAAGCATTATAATAGCTCAAGGAAATGGCCCTTCTTGAGAAACTTTCAGGGAGCTGTCAAAGGGAGAAGATTAATGCCTGGCCAGGCTCTCCAGGGGACTGGGACCCCTCCCTCCTTATTTGTCTCTTCCTTACCCATTTCTTTCACCCCCCCCCTCCTGCTCCTCCGCCTCTCATCACCCCCATACAGCCAACAATGGCATGTCCCATGCAAACGAAAGATTCAGTAACGGAAATGCGCTGGGTGCCAAACACACAAGCATTTAGTTTAGTCTCACTTCACCGAGACGATGTTGGTATTTTTGCTATTTTCTCAAGAACAACACTGATGCTTAGAGGACAAAGCGGCATCGATGTGCTCATTATCGCGTACTGGATGCTTCAGGTTGGCACGACGTAGCGCAGAAACACTCAACGAGCTTGTCATTTTAAAAATTGTAATCACTTTAATTGCTTAAGGACACAAATTTGTCTCCGAGGCACGTGCCCGGATATCTGCAGGGGAAATCAATCGAGTTTGGGAAATGGCAATGCGAAAAAGCACATCATTCAATAAGCGATCGCAGAATGACATTGCTCTTCTCTGATAATTCCTCACCATGGAGGCCTGTTCTCTTTCTAGGCTTTTCTTCTCCTTCATGCATAAACAGTTTTTATCTTAAAACTCTCTGATATGTTTTTGACCAGAATTCAACCCAACCCCCTCACTGCCCAACCTTCCTAAGTTTGATGAATATCACCAGATCACATGTTTGCATTCCTGAGATATGATTGCTGGCAAAATAACACCTCTAAAATATATGAAAGAAGTGATGACTTCTGCTCCAAAATGCTACAGATGAATAAAAACAAGAATATTACAGTTCAGACCTCCCAGTCCTGTTATCAGAAAAAATCCAGTAAAAAACGATTAACAAGTCTAGAAGCCTCAGCAGAGAGGGACCCAAACAAATTAGAAAATATTAATATAATAACATGTAGACAGAAATAAGGAGGGAATGCTTTGACTTGACCTTAGATAGTAGAGAACATCTCTAAAGCGCAGCGTTTCCATGACTAATATGAAAGGCAGTCATGTGGCAGGCACGGCGATAGACAAGAGGAAATTATAGCCTAAAGAAGGTGATGTCACACTGTCAGCTGTGGACCATATTGGACAGAGACCTGCAGAAAGACACAGAGGCAGCTGACGACAGTGAGGGAAGTTTCCTAGCAACGGAAATGTAGAAGAAATAAGAAAATATGCCAAAAGAAAAAAAAAAGTGGTAAATTGGAGGCCATGATGATGTTTTAAGTTAGTTATATATTTGAGTTGACTTTAATAAACTTATTATTTATTCGGATTGAGATAGTATAACAATTCTTCACTGATCACTTCAGCAAAGTAAATAGAAAAAATAGACAGAAGCCTCAATACAAAATGGTTAATAAATAATGAATCTAGCTAATTTATTGATATTGCACGCAAGATGCTGATATTGAACAAACTCTTCAAATTAAAACTGCAAACTTGCCGGTTGCCTTCAGCCGTGGTGGCGTGTGGGGTGCACTGGGAGCGGTGCTGGTTATGCAGCCTGACAGCAGCAGGAAGGAAGGACCCGCGCTCCCCCTGCTTCACACATTACTGTCACTGGTGGAGCGTCAAGAGTGTCACCACATGGCGTGGGAGACCTTCTTCATTGGGCATGACAGCTGTCCAATCATTCTCCACTCTACCGCCACTTCCACGGGGTTCAAGATTGGAGGGTTGGGGTGGGGTTGGCACCTCAGGACAGAGTGGCTATTGCTTTAAGACCACGAGGAACCCTCAGCTTTCCCAAAAATGTAGTAAAAAGTGGTCATATATGTACTATTGTATTTGCATTTCATTGATTAGAACGTGTTCAACTTTAGTTCCGAATCAACTAGTTTTCACAGGTCATTGACGTGACTTTCTTCTCATTCATTCATTCAGCATCAGTGAGCTAAACAGTGCTGAGGCTGAGCGTCAATAGACTTGAACGGGGAAGCAGAGTGCAAGTTGTTCCGCTGCATCGTGGGAACCAGACACTCTCTGGGTAAATGCTTCAATTGGTCCCGCCCATCAGACGCTCAGCTGGGGCTCTATGGGGAGTGGGCATCTACGGACTGGTGACCTTTCTGGGGTGTATCCCTGCCTCTGGCCTGAAATGCGCTGGGATTGGCTCCAGCAGACCCCTGGTGACCCTAGTGGGGAATAAGTAGGTATAGAAAATGACTGACTGACTTTATTAGCATCTTTTCCTGGTGGTATTGTTGGTGACTGACTTCTACTGCTCTGCTTTTACTCTCCCCAACAACCATTGGCTAGCTTGCAAGTTAAGAAGGCCAAAAATTATCTTCTCCTATTAAGCCACTAGTGTGCATCTGCAGAAGTTCATTACCAAGGCTTTGACTGGAAATTTCATAAAGTACGATGGAACTGATGAATGCCTGATGTCGTCTAAAATCAGTCGTACGTGCCTCCTGAGAACAAATCTTTTCATACAAATGGTTCTTGCATCAGGACCATTGTCTCCCACCCTTTTTCCTTCTCCCCTCTGTCCTCGCTCTGTCTGGATCCATCCCTTACTCCGGCTGTCTCTCATTACTTCTCCCTATCCAACAATTGATGTACTTGACACCGAGGTCTGCTCTGCTTCTCTGTCTCCCCTAAGCCTGTCTGCCTCTTGTCCTTCTCTGTCTCTCATCATTTTTTCCACCTTTTGAAAGTGACACACATGACATGTGCTCATGCGATGTGTGCGGCACGAGCAACGCGAGGGAACACCCTTCTTAACTTTGTCGTCAAAACAAAGGCCAGAATCGATTAAAACACCCGCATCTCTTGCGGTTGGCTTAATGCTATGCGATAGGGCTCCAAGGCTGCAGGTTATCTGGCTGGAAGAATTGGGTGCGGCAAACAAGCCAGTCAAGTTTGAGGTTTTCTGGGAACTCCACCAGTTGATAACAGAAGAGCAGACAGTAAAGTGGGCTGGACGTATGTGATTGGGATTGCAACAGAAGATACAACAGGTTACTATACATTGTGCTTATGCCAGACCCAAACATATTTCACATTGTTCACATCAGCATATCACATCTTTTCATTCAACACTGAATATATGACACTTTGATACAATAAGCATGAAACCCTTGCAATAGAAACTGGGCCATAAGGTGACCACTGCCTCCCTAAAGACATTAGAGGGTTAAAGTGATAGAGTTGTCCAACATGTCTCCAGATCTAAAAACCCTGTTGAGCATATGTGGGACATCCTGAAATGGAGCATGAGATGGTCCATGGAGCATGAGGCGACTAACCTCCACCAGGCGTGGCAGTGAATTCCAATAATGGCGACCTAGTGAACTCTTTGGACACAAACGGCACAATTTGGACAAATGCAGTGTTGTCCTATTAAAAGATATAATACAAATATTTACAAACATGTGAGGGTTGTACTCACTTGTGTGAGATACTGTAAATGGAGAACAGTAATAGGATTGACCCTTCAAAAAACACCATGAATCAAGTGGGAAATGGAAGCTGAAGAATTTCCAACTACAACAGAAAAAAGGGTTCTATTGCACAGATAAGAATGTAATGAGTTGAGACCAAACCTTTCAAAAAGCTGTAGAAGGACATAGTGGTTTACTGTATCAACGGCCATATTCAATTGTAGCGATATTAGAATGGAGTTTTCAGCTTTATCTGCAGCGAGGAGCCATTTATCACCTTAACTAAGGTTGTCTCGGTACAACGTAAAGTTCTGAACATCAGAACGAAGGTTATTGAAAATGCTCTTTATAAAAGCAATCAGGTGAGAGGCAATATCTTTATCACCTTAGAAAAGTGAGAGATTTCAGGAACAGGTTGGTATTCTTTAACGTGCACTGTACATTCACATGGTAAAAAAGAGAGGAAAAATACACCAGTGGCCAATGGTGCAATAAATAATTGATAAGATGCTTGGACTGATAGCAGGCAATACTTTTAAAAGTTTAGAGGGAATAACATCGGGCTGGAAAGAGGATTTCATATGAGAGAGGTTTCTGAGAGGGAAATTGGCTGAAATTGAGTCAGCATTAGGCCGTTTGAGGGGAGATATGGCAGATATGAACATGTGTCTGAAACAATCCGAGGGCTAATATTTTTCACATTTTTAACAAAATAGGTCGGAAATTCCTCCACTAATTCCGAGGAAGTGACACAGATTATCCTGGCTGGATCAGCAATATGACTCCACGAGATTTACCAGTGGGAGGAGATATAGAAACACTAGAAACAATGGCTTTAAGATCCGAGGCATACAAATCAATGAGATTCACGGTTATGAGGAGAAAACTATTAGTGAAAACCAGAGCTTTAAAATTTGTGGCACCTTTTAACAATTTGGTTTAAGTAAAAGACTCAGTGAGGTACAATAAATCACAACAAAGAGGGCTAATAGGACATCATACATGGATAATGAAGTCACCAGGGATGAGTACTCTATCTTATTTGGGTATAACAAGAGAGATGAGCCCAGAGAATTCATGAATAAAACCATTTAGCTTAGGAGGTCTATGCAGAAGTATGCAAAGCAGAGGAAGTGGGCCATAGATTAAAAAAGTACAACTTTTAAAAGGCGGAAAGAGCACTGAATGTCGTTCAGGGAGATGGCAATGGGGAAAAGTTAGCAGGGATGGCCTCAATTAAGGGCACAGGTGATAGGAAATTGAGCCAGGTCTTTGTAGTAAATGGAAGTCCATCAATTAACACTTAAAAAACCGCTTCCAAGAAATAACCCAAATTCAATTTTTTTTTACCCTTGTGCAACCTGCATCTGACCATTCAATGACTGCCTGAATAACACAGATTAGGATTTGTTTTCAAATGCAATGCAGGCTACTATCCTATGTTTAGACTCTTTCTTGTGAAATCCGATTTATTTTTCGTGAGGTCATTCACATTTTCAATTAAATGCGACTTGTATCTGATCTCTAGGGTGAACTTTAAACGCCCCAAAAGTGTCCCACACCGCTAGCGGTGAGTATCTTGTGATTTTAAAGTTGCTGTCTTATTGAAGCCAGTACATAACAACACATTCGTTTTAAGGAGGAGATTTAAGTAAGAAAAGGTTTTTGGGCACTGTTGTTTCTTTTTCTTCCTGCTGCCTAGTGATGTTCATAGCAGGCAGACCATGTGTTAGATGGGCAGGTGACATATAACAGGAAATTGGGAATTAGGTAAAAAGTCAATATAATGCCCCCTAAATAACTCTAAATGGCCATTATTAATATTATTATTATTACTACTACTTTTAAATATGACCCAGGGAAGAGATGAAATTCAGATTTCAATATGAGACCACTTCCTAAAGAGCAGGATGCTATAGGAAGAATTATTAAAACAAGTCAGAACGGATCATTTTAAACCAAACCACGATCTTTTCTGAACCCCTAACTGAGTGACTTTGTGCCCGAACCTTCCATTATGATAGTAGCGATGACAACTGATAACAGCCATTTAATGGGCTGATAACATCTGAAGCAGGTGGACTGGAGAGTTGAAAAGAAAAAAAAAAAATCTGATGTGCAGTTGCAGATAACAGCACTTCAAGTACACTCGAAGCTTCAACCTTGATGGAGGAGGATGATCAAGTACTCAAACATTCCTCTCTACTCTCTCTCTCTAGCTCCCCCTCTCCGCCCTTCTCTTCCCTGATTTTCAGAGACGCAGGGGAAGGTCTCAGCGGGGCTCCCCCCCCCCTCCTCTGTTGTGGAGGCAGCCGTCCTCCTTGGGGAGAGCCTGTTTGAACTTTCTGAATCAGAATTTGTAACGATACGGAGCAAAGCCGAGACGATGCGGCCGTAACAGCGCGCCGTACATCAGACCGAGGCGAGGAGGGGGCAGATCAAACGCGGCCCCCCCCGGGGGGTGGGGGGGTGATGAACCTCGGAGCAGAGCCTCCGATCCCATCCACAAAAGCAGCGGCTGCATGTGAGACGCCGTTTGTCTCACAGAGTTGGTGACCCCCGGTCTATCATTTGCATCCAAGCAGCATAAACAAGCGTGTTATTTGTGCGGCATTCCCCGGGCCACCCACCCATCCGTTCCATTGACAGCAGAGAGAGAGAGAGAGAGCGAATTAAACCCTTGGGGCAATCCAGTTTTTTTTTTCATTTCGCAGCATACGCTTTGAACAAAGAAAGCAGACTGTAACCCCTCCTAGAAGAATTTCATGAGCCAAGTTATTTCTTCTTTTTTTTTTTTTAACCCCTGTTCCAATTTGCTGTTGTACATTTGTGTTGGCTTGGCCGCGGCGGCTGCGTGATAGAGATGACAGGGCTAATTACATCGCTCAAAAGATGAAAACATTTTTTTTCCCCCTGCACATAGGGCAGCAGACAGCCGGTGGCACTGACCCCAATATCACACCGTATTTATTCTTGTAAAAGAAACCAGCGCCGTGGTGCCACTAGGAGCTGCTCTGCATTTTTGGGTTTGCTATTTTAGAGTTCTGCCAAATCAAACTAATAAGTTGAAACAGAGAGGTCTGTGCCCTATAAATAATATGTTTTACTAAGTATTGGACACAGGTGAAACTCACTGCAGCATTTAAAAGAATAAATATAAAGGAGTCGGAAGTCCTGGCTTGAACCTAATCTGGTTGTAAAGTGAATTTGCCCTGTGGGAAAATCCAAAGAAGACCCCTTAACATCAGGCCTATAGTGGATTATGGGGAATAAGTAAGGCTTTTCTATAAGTGCTCTGTGAAATCCTTTTCTGCTGTATCTAGTAACTGTGGCAATATGTAATAATTTGTACATAGCAGCACATTATGGTGGAGCGTATCAGTTTTTGGTGTGTATTTGTATGAGTGTGTGTGTGTGTGTGTGTGTGTGTGTGTGTGGCAGAAGAGAGACGTCTGCGGAAAACTGAATACCCGTCTAACAGCTCGAATCTTCACGAGGAGGCGAAAGGAAGGTTACAGAGGTTTGGCTCGTATTTCACTATTTTTATTTCAATTTGATTCAATAAATGTCAGGTTCTCTTCTCGAAACACTGCGTGGATTTGTTTTGGGTTCGCTCCTCGATGTGGAGTAAAAACAAAACAAAAAAAAAATTGGCAGACCTTGAGTGCAATAAGTTTGTGTGTGTGACGACGTCTTGGTGTGTGTAAATGGACGAAACCCACTCACAAACTGTTTTTTTTGCCGTGCATGCGCACGTCTGGGTTCACGTGCACGAGCGGATTTTTTAAGCACGGAACATGTGCTAGAGATAAAAGATAAACTCAAAACTCCATGCACCATGTGCCAATTCTACATGTAATGGAATGTGTGGGGCTTCCACAAATTCTGTAATGCTTTTGGATACTTATTGTTCTATAGGTCAACTTAATATTATCCCTGCATGCACGTCTACAATTAACTCTTCTCTGTTCTGTTCTGTCTTTTGTTTGTGGCACCTGTTTATATCAATGATAAGTAAATTAATTTTCCATTATTCCTAAATTCCTTTTCATACGGAAACTGTACCTATGCACAAAAGCCAAGACTGAAAAAACTAAAAATGAATCAGACTCATAAAACCATCTGTGCACACACTGCACCAGTCCACCTGGAAGCTGTGCACATACTGCAGATCCCGCCCTCTTCACGCCCACATTCAACCATCAATGGTCAATGTCTTCCTTTCACTGCACCAATCAGCATCTCTCTCCCGAGAGGCCCGTGTAATACAATAAACACTGTATTTGTTAGGTCGAACTCGAGCTTGCGTGAAGAGAAGCAGAGATAAACTCAAAGGAATGAAGAGGTGTAAATAAATAAATATATAGATGAAGATGAATGGGTCAGCTGGGCGGAACTAATGTGCTCCCTCCGCATTCCCACCTGTGCCATAAAAAATGGCGGACTACAGAAGGGACGAGGCCGACTTCAAAACCACTAACAAACAAAAGCTGCTGCTTCTCAAAGCCGCTGAGATCTTCAGCAGGAGGAAGAAAAAAAAAAAGAGTGCAGAATCTGATCCTTCCAGCAGCTGGTAAGGCGAAGAACTTTAATGAACTATGAGACTGTTTATCTGCTGAATCCTGAGCAGGAGCTTTATCTGTGGTAGGAACAGATTCTACCTGTGACTCAGCAAGACTGTTTGGCACATCTGGTTCATCTCAACTCCAGATTCTGCTGGGATTTCCTGAGGGTCTTTGAATGCATCTTGGAGTAAGGCCCTGCAGCTAGTGTGTAGAGAGTGGTTCTAATGCTATCAATGCTTGATAAAATATTTAAACATACCACTAAGGCAGTATTAAATTTATTTGATTACAATGGTAAAAAGGTTTATCTAATACATGAAGCTTAAAAGGAGATACATTTGGGTATCATTTATTTGCATTTGATGTAATGAGATGATAACATGTTAACTGAATCAATTATTCAAATGGGTAATTCTTGTAAAACATATTTAAGAGGTGCAATGGTTTACAGGTTTGGGATTTATTTTGCTCTTCATAAATGGTTATAATAATGTGTAAACTTGTTTTTCCCGGCTTCCTGCCACTCCTATTGCTGCTAACCACTACCACTGCTGTTCTCAGACTGAAATGCTTACTACCAAAATTAAAAAAGACTGAAAAAAGAAGATAAAAAGAAATCAATTGTTTGGGAATTGAATGAAATCCAGGGTAGACTAGATTAGTCCTTCAGGTAAATAGAGACACTGGATAATAATAATAAACTGGATTCAGTCAGTATCAATTTATATTTCACTCCAAAATCTAGCAGATGTCTTAATTGTCTTAATTTACCCACAGTCCATATATGAGTGCAGGATGAAGTTGAAGATTCCAGTGCACCCACGTTCATTGCAGTGATTTACAAGCAAAAGCTGTATAGCAACTGAAAAAGTACTTGGTGATATGTGCCGTATTAGATATTATTTCCAGATTCCTGCCATCTGTCACATCCTGACATCATCCATTTCAACGACGCTGTGCTGCTCCACACCTGCTCCACACCCACAGCCTCTCTGCTGGGCTCCGGGTGAGGTGATGAAATGTTGACCACGCTTTGATTTAGGGTAAATTATATCGTATGAAATGGAAAGGTGATAATGGCATAGTGTGAGAGGATCCATGTGTAATGATCTCGCTTCAGTTCACCACCTCACCGTCTCCAAAATCCTCCTGTCAAATTTGTTTTTATAAATCATAACTTTTATGTGGGAGGGGGTGGGCACCATTTTTCTTTTCTTATATGCAATGTTTATAAATCAGACCCCTGGACGTTAATAGCTTTGTGTTTCAACAAGATTTCTGCTCATGTTCAAAACTATCAGCACATTCAGAGCATATCATGCTGGTGTCTTCTGGGGTGACTTTTAGGAATCATGTTCATCTCAGCTATGTTATTGAAGCTGAACAAAAACAAGAATACAACACATTTTGGCCTTTTATGGGAAAGCAACTTCACACGACCCCTTCCCCAGCAGTGTGTCTTAGTCAAGGCTCGTATTGAAGTATAGCTTTGCTTCTCCTCGGTTCTTCTTCAACCGGCGCCTCAATGGTAAACTTTCATAGGCTGCGGCTAATTCCAATAAATCACTTTCCCACTGATTTCACACAGAGAGTTTCAAAATCGTTTCATTTATAATGCAAAGTAGCAGCAAGCAGGAACATGTATAACGTCGTATAAAAAAAAAACGAGGAGGCTAAAATGGAAAAAACTTAATTCTTAGTCAAGTAACAGTCAAGACGTGCACCTGGTGCTGTTAAAGTCAACAAGGGAAAACGCCGAGGGGAATGTAGACCACACATGCACTAGCACGGAAATCAGATATTATGCGATTGTATCAGTCGTAATTCTTTGGATGACAGCTTATTGCTCGCCGCATACAATAGTGTTTTCAGTAAAATGCAGACATCTGTAGATTTAAAAAAAAAAAAATCAAATCAATTTTTCCTCCTATTATGCAGTTAACAGTGGACATGTTGTTCTTGTCAGGACTGGGTTTTAGCCATAGAAATAATATGAGAATGTAAGTAAACCACTGGTGATTAAGTTTCTTCTACAAAATGGGTAATCAGACTTTGCTTTTTAGAGAAGTACGACCATAATTAAAGACTGTAGAAAAGATTAGTCCTCGAGGCTGCATTATTAGACATGCACATTTCCTTGGACGTGGTCTCTGTCCAATTTCTGCCGGGTCCCTCCGCATCGGGGGTGATTAAGCCGTGTTTTCTCTGAGCCGCTTCGCCCTAGCAGCTCAGAGTGCTGAAGGTGTTTAAAACCGTTATTGGCAGTAGCACGTTCTGACCCCCCCCCCCCCCCCCCCGACGCAGCTGCCTCCCCTTTAACCGGCGGGGTCGCAACGGGTCATAGCTTAGGTAACCATGTGACCGGGAGGGGTCACCGGGGGAGGGGCCGAAAGATCAAGTCCATTTCCAGAGAGGCCAGAGTTTGGGAGCACAGTGAGTTCAGTCCCAAAGATTATTTTGGCGTTAATGGTCAAGCAGCAAACTGTCTGAATAAGCAAATACAGTCACATTTCTTCCTCCTATCTGCCCAAGCGAGCTTCGTCTTAGCTGATTATGGTTATGTTTAGGCCCGTGGACGTGTGTGTCCCGCTGAATAAGGCACAGGCGTAGAAATAGAATTCTCTCTTCTCCTGACTTCAAAGTCAATCACTGGCACATACGCACAGAAACTCGCACGAGGGCTCTCACAAGTGTGTCAATAATATGCATGCATGAATTTATTTTCCCTTTTTTCTGCTTTGATCAACCTCTCAGTCTCCGTTTTTTCTATATCATCTCTTCACTGTTCATACAGCATAGACGCATACGCAGACAAGTGTATGCAACTCACACGTTTAGAGACATATACACATGTGCGCTCCTAATAAAAAAAAAAAAAAAAAACGCATTCCTCAATTCTTCTTCTCACACACAACCTGCCACATGGTTTGATTTCCCGATGTCTCCTGTTGAAATAATAATGTCTTTCCTGCTCATTTATCCGGGCTTCGCAGACACCTCGCAGACATCCAGAAGATGAAAGAGTCGCACGTTGTAGTTTGACGCCACCTGTACACTACTGTCTTTTGTGTAGCGATGCGTTTCACCGGCTCCTTAAATGTATTATTGCCATCAAACTGCACGGCAGAGAGGGGGGGGGGGGACTCTCGAAAGTCTTCAGCGTGATTCATTTGATTCCACATAACCAAACCTCCATTCCATCACACTCAGAAATCCCAGTCTAAAGAAAAAAAAGTGTGTGTGTGTGTATATATATATATATATATATATATATATATATATATATATATATATATATATATATATATATAAATATACACAACACAGTCTAAGATGTTCTAACCTAACTCTAGAAATAACTCCTTTGGTTATTTTTCTGTTTGAGCAGAAAAAAAACGGATCCTTTCATGTCGAGCGGCTCGGCAATATACACACAGCCCACTGTGTCTCTGCCCCCGTACACACCTTTCTGCAGACCTCTGTGATCCTGACAAATTGCACATCTGCCTGACCGCATGGACATTTCACTTCGCCGACGTGGAAGATTTACTGAATCCTATTGGTGAACTATCTCCTCCCGCCTTCTTCTTTTTTCGTTGTGAGGGATCCCTGAACGATCGAGGAGCTTCGCTGTGGTTTGGGGTTCGACTGGAAGCCGGCCAACGTGTTTGAACTGCAGCTGAAAAAGCAAATTGTTCAATGTGTCCATCTTCTGAGAGACCGTCCCGCGTGCGTCAAGGCTTTTTGGATGTGAGACCCATCATCCAAAGACCTTGATGCATTTTAGAAAAGTGGCTTATTAGTGATGCTATTTCGATTTGCATAATAATTGCACTCAGGTGTGGGAAGGCCTGAACACCCAAGGTCTAATACACAGAAGAATGTTGAGAAAAAGCCTCTTAAAACTTAAAACTGCTCATCATTAAAAACAATCGGATGAACCTAGAATAAGAGATGTATGAGAATGAATGAAATCAAATATGAATGGGCATTACGGAGCAGCATCATGGTTTCTCTCTGCTGTTCAGCTATTTTTGCTGTTTACCAATTACACACTCTATACTATAAAAGAGAACTTGTTCTCTAGAGAAGTGATAGAACTAATCCTTTGTTCAAAATTTCTATTTTGAGATTTGTCTTGTTACTTGCTGGAAACAAAACATGCTTTTCTTTAACTGTGTGAGAGCAGTTCTTTCTTCTCAGCAGAATTTGGAAGATCTATGGATTTTGAACAAACTAGATACCATATCCTAAAGGTTCAGTTTTCTCCTCATATAACTACATAGCAGCATCAGCTCAGTCAGATAAGATGACGATTTCCACTAACCTATGATTAGTGCATCTCAGATAAAAAGGAAATAACTCACTTTTGTAATCCTGAGCATTGGAGGTAATGGATTGGTAATAATATTGTTAATTTACTAGTGTTATTTCACATTTGATTTAGTCTCATCCTTGCACCAAATGTCCTTGTTAATAGACTCCACTTCATATTTAGTCATTTGTGTTTCTTTTTTCTGTCTCTCAAGCCTTATTGTTGCCATTTTATCACTAACTTGCTTTCTGTAAAATAGCCTATGTCAGGATATAAACAGTATATGTGGATTAGAATTCAGAAAATGATTTCTATTTATAATAATGGTGTTTTGCAAGTTAAAACTAACTTTTACCCTCATATCTTTTTTTGTTGACACCATAGCACATTGATCTTAGTCACAGTTGGTGTGTTAGCGGCGTCCTCGCCATCTTGTCTCTATCATGGAAGAAAAGGTCATCGACGGGCATCCTCACGCTCCCCTTGCCTTCCCTGACACTTCACGTCATCCCACCCCCCCAAACACCCACTTGCTAACGCCCGGGCCTCACGGATGGCAATCACCCAGCGTGACTTCTAGCAGGTGAAGTGCCCTTAGATCATCCCCCACCTCCAGCCTCCGTTCTTCCTGCTGAGTTCATCACTTCCCTGCCATCCAGGCATTGAAAGTTGTAGGTATCCGAGCACAAAAGGGCGGCCGTGTGCTACATCTGTGTCGGGGTTAAAGTAGGGTGTGACGAGTGGAGGAGGCCGTGCCTTTGAAATGCAAAGTGAATATAAACAGGAGATAATAACCCTGATTTTGTTTGTCTTTACTCCGTGTGAATGTTGGTCTGGATTTTTTCAAGCATTACTTATTGCTCCCTATGTATGTTTGCTCTTATTCTCAATAGCTTTAAGATCCCGTATGACTTTGAAGTGGTTTTGTTCCAAAAAATGTCAACAGCTTTTTTATTAAGCCCAGAGAAATATTAAGAAATGGCTTTAGTACGAGAATGAAATTACTGGGCTGTTACATTCCCATTCATCATATTAAAGGAATGTAGTCATCCAGAATAAAGAATGAATAAAAGAACACGGGGGAATTGAATGGAATAATCCCCCTACCCTACTCAAGCTCGGGCAAGTTTTGATCTTTAATTACATGTGAACAAAACTGCATGTATAAAACGCATCTGTATGCCTGGTCTTGTGACGAATAGGCACAAATGGTGAGGGGTTAGAAGTTTTACAATAGCAGACAGCTTTGTTCTGTGAACCAGACTGGCGTAATGGAGAGTGGGCCCTTAAACCAGAGGTGACAGATGAGGCAGGAAGTGTGAGCCACTTGGCCACCAGGACGTCCTGTGTGACGCATTTTTAGAGGGACAGTGGCCAAGCTGTTTTTGGACGGCCGGCCCTCCCCGGCAGCCTGAGTGCAGGTGTCCATTAGACGCTCATTACATCTAAAGCAGCCAAATTTCAAGGAGTTAATCTGTAAGCCATCAAAAGGCCCCACGCTGCAATAAGACCCGACTATGAATAAAGCAATTATGAGGTGCACACACATGAAAATGAATAATGAATGGCTGCGTGCTGAATAAATGCATTTCCAATCCCCGCGTATTGGATGAAAAAAAACACATTTTATGTGTTGGAAATCAAAATTTATGTTAATTTTCATCCCTTAGTATACAGCAATGGAGGCGAAATGGTTTGCATCTCAATGATAAATCCACACTCAGACGTTTAAATCTAAAGTTGGAATTTCTTTTGGATAATTTTCAATTCAGGGTTCTTCCCTCCACCCTGTTGGCATCTATACTACATACAATTAATTCATATAAACTCAGCAGTCCGTTCACTTCCAGCGGGGCTGCACCCTTACTCACCGTCTGATTGACACTCATTTTCATTGTCAGTGGTCTATTTAATGAGATAGATGTGCGTTTTACTGATGACCACATAATGGGAATGAATGCCTTTTATTTTAACATTGTAAGGCAGTAAATATTCTCCAATGTCAGTGGAAACCCTGGATCATAAGCTTGCTGGGAAGCGGACCAGCTCACATTAGAGGATGAAGAAGCTGCTGCTGATGATAGGGCACGAGTGGAATGGGACCTATGGGCCAAAAGATGGTAACAACAAGACAAGCTGCTTTGTCTAAAACATCTCCATCAACAAGTTTTGAGCTGTAGAAATAAGAATAAATAATAAAAAATTTAAATTTAAATTGAATAAATAATAGATCATTACAAACTTTTTTGGGGGGATCCTGATTTCACTTCATTACATAATGAACTGAACCCTCTTTGAAATTCTTTGCCAGCGAGTTACTTTTCTCATTTACATAAACGCGTTCACGATGGAAATTGTAATTTAATCATGCGATGCATTATTTATTTGCATTTTTCTGGGGCGACATATTGTCGAGACAACAGGAAGCAGAAGAGGAGGGAGAGTGAAAGACAGAAATTCAATTCAATACTTTATTGCCGTGTCAACATGGTTGCTGGGGATGTGCCTCGGTGCGGATCTTAGTGATATGGACTCGGGCTAATATGAACAAGTTCAGAGGAAGGAGTGGGAGCTTGACAGAACCACCATGTTCTGGTGTGATGATCCGCCCCTTCTTGTTTGTACAGTGGCCACTAGCAACTCCACAGTGTTTTTGACAACGATAGATGACATCATGATCCAGTTATACATAAACCATAAATATCCTCATCAGACCTTGCTCTGACCTGAACAATCTTTCAAACAACGTAACATAATCTACGATTAGAAAGACAAGTCAGTGTGGAAGGTGAGGCCTTTTTGCTGGGCTGGGACTTGTCTGAAAATGTGACCTACTGGCAGAAGCTTATAGTTGAATTTGTTAATCTTTGTTCATGTTCTTATACTAGTATATTTTAGTTAAATCTAAGGTGTTTCCAATCCATTATGTCAGTCCTTCAAAGCTTGAACAGTGCTATTCAACTGTTAAATCTCACATCAGTTGATGTATGTGTCTGCAATAGTGACGCAAGGACATTTTTTTTGATATGATATATGATACGGCCGACATTTCCCATTCTGCCTGTGAATTTTGCTGAATAATCCTGACTTGTCGGCGGCAAAACCGTGTCGTAAAATTCCGTGACATCTTAATGTCGTCTGAGGGCGAACCCACACTTGGCTCGGTTGCCTTGTACTGTGCTAATGGATGCAAG
The DNA here is from genome assembly GCA_036785175.1 of Eupleurogrammus muticus. Taxonomy (NCBI): domain Eukaryota; kingdom Metazoa; phylum Chordata; class Actinopteri; order Scombriformes; family Trichiuridae; genus Eupleurogrammus; species Eupleurogrammus muticus. Next base: position 17,219,102 of record JAYKQN010000006.1, on the reverse strand, counting down.
AAAATCCCCCTTTTCCCACTCCCCCCCGCTGCTTGCAGCTAATAATGAGTGCAATTAAATATGATGAACGGTTATGGTTGCAAACCGGGACGGCGGCCGCTAACAGCTAGCGTGCTAGTATCGTTATGGCGATGATGGACTGTGCCGTAAAACAAACCTCTACGGAAACATGCCAGGAATCCGTTCTGTGCTCCTGCGCTGTGTTGAAGTGATCCCACTAGTCAAAAATGAGTCTTTTTGGGGGGGGGCAAAACTGTGATTTTTGCAACCAAAAAGCCCAGTTACAGATTTCCTAGTGTGAGGTGAGCCCTGAGGCTTGTTCCCGCTGCTGGGACCTTCTGCTTTGGAGTTTTAAAAGCACTTATGTGCACATGTTACGTCATTCCAAATAACACATTTCACACCATGCCCATGTGAAAACACACCTCATTTCCTCTTGGCAGTCAAACTGACAAACCAATCTTCTCACCAACCAGTGCTTTCTTAAGGGCCGAAAGGTACCCTGTGCTCCTTGTAAACCTCAGACACTGCTCTGCAAAGGCCCTCTCGTCTCCTTTCTAATTTACTATCTCTGTATTTTAATGGACACTCATCCATCAAGGACCTCGCAATTAAGCCCGTGGATTCAATTTGTCATTCACCCCCTTCATTTTATTGCTAATGAGGCGGAGGACAAAATATGTTGAATTCTCACAACAAGCGGATAATTGTAACTAATCTGACAGTGGCCACGGGTGAAGATGAGGCACTTTCTTTTATTTTTTTTTTTTTATCAAGAATGGCAGATTTGGTAGAACAGACACCTCTGCAGAGAAATGGTGATTTCGTCAGTCAGGTGCTTTATAAAAGACCTGGTTTGGGCTTTATACAAGAAGTGGCCTACCGTAGTACATAATAGATGGGAGTTTTGGTAGTTTTGATGAGTATTGATTACTGTTAAATTGAGGATACTCAAAGCAGCAGCTTGGACTTTTATGGCTGTTGAAGCACTTTTCCTGGTAGAGAAACTGAATGGATTCTCGATTAAAAGATAAAGTGACAAGAAAGAGGCTCCCGTTAATGTTATGGCTTAAGTGCTATGGATTATGGATATTTTGGTGTATCTTACTCATCACAATCATATAAAGTGTCACTACACCTGTCACTGATATATGTCATCACATGCTTGGTTTAGAATAAAAAAAATGTCTGATGTTGTTTTTACCACAAAAAGTTGTACATGTACAAGTACATGCACTACCAAAACCCGTGCATCCGCCATATGGTTTCTATTTCACAAGTTTAAAAACATTGTCATCACTTCCACACATTTTTTTTCTTTTGCACTTGACAACTACATTTTTTCAATGTTTTACCAGCAGTGATGAACCTAAAGCACAGTGTCATGTAGACCAAGGTGAGTATGAAGACACTTCACAGAAGTCTGCAGTCTCCTCACCCTTCGAAAATTACACCTCGGCTTGTGCGCGAAGGCTCAACTTCAATCATGGAAAACGAGTGTAGGGTGGAAGGGGTGGTGGTGGTGGTGGTAGGAGGAGGGGGGGGGGGGGGGGGGGTCTATTCTGAGGCTACAAAAATTTAATTTGTTTTTCTCATTCCAGGGATGGGAACCCAAGTGCCACTCCTGTACCCACACCCCTCCCTGCGAGCACCTTTCAATTTGCCAGATTAGCACCCCTATTGTACCTCTGGCGTGTTCCAGAGACACAGGCAGCAGCACGGTAACCCCCCCCCCCCCTCCCCTAAAACACTAGCGCAGCCCCCACTCCTCACCTTCTTTCCTCCGACCACTCCCTGTCTCCCCAATCTTATTAAGCTAATTAACTCTTCCTCCCCTTCGCCAATTTCATTCCATCTCATTTAGTAGCTTCTGCTGTCCTCGACCCCGTCTTTAATCACGTTTAAGGTAAACATAATGCACCTCTACCAGAAACCCTTGATCTTGGGGGGGGGGGGGGGTGTCTTGTGAGTGGCTAGCGGCGGGGATGAGCTCGCCAATATGAATGGCTTCATGCAAACGGCCTCCCTGAAAAGTAAAAAAAAGAAAAAACCCTTCTATGAGACAAAAAAAATCTGTTTCCATGGCGATGTGGTCTTAGTCAAGCTTCAAGTAGCATACCATATGAATGTTTTCAGATTGGACTTTTTCTCAAGCAAGAGAACCAACACACAACACTTTTGACTGAACATCCAGTATTCTGATTCAAGACCTCTTTTTTCTCTTAAAAAAAAAATAAAGAACATTTTCAATCTTTGACCTACAGCTGTTTACCTGAGATTCTACCTGTTTTCTAGATATGGACTGCTTCTTTTGTTAATACTTGGGAGAATCCTCATTATGACTGATATGTTAATCCCAAAATGTGATATTGCTCATTCGCAGGTAAAGCCTGCTGTTTAAAGAATCTTGGCAATTCAAAAAAATAGCTGCTATGCAAAGGAATGATATTATATATGTATGTTGTATTGTTTTTACAGAATAAAATGACACTTTGTTTAACATCTGATGAGTTTGATCTGTTTCAACATTAATGAACTGTCTTAAAAGAACTATTAAACAAGTATGTGGCAACTCATTTTTCATTTTCACAAGTAAGATTTATCTCAACACGTTGCTGTCTTGCTGTTTTCAATATTTACATATTTTTGCCATGAACAAAAAAGCAATCATTGATTCCAGTGCACATTGGCTTTTGATCAAGCTGCATTCCAACATATTGCGAGATCAAATCGAAAATAAACAGGGCCGGTTCTAGACCAGCACATATGCGGGGGCAGTCAGATATATGAAGGGGGACATATATATACACATCATGCACTTTGCCCCCCTGTATTTATACTGTAGTAACAGTGTTTTTGTCATTGAATTGGGCTGTTAGCTATGTGTCCAATCACAGCCTTCAGACCTGTCCAACCTCTTAAAGTCACTGAAGTACACAAAACCACAATAAGATAGCAACCCTTCAGGGCGGGAACTGATGAATGTAAAAAATAAATAAAATATAATTAATAAATTATCAATCAACATCATAACATTTATCTTAACTTAACAAAACTGATATATATACAACAATAAGTTAATTTATAAAAAACAACAGATGGGCTATAATATTTGTGTATGTTTATTTCTTTTTTTGGCTTGTTTTTTTTTTTTTTTTAGTAACTGATATAATAATTTTCTTACACACAGCTCACAGCTTACCATTAGCACAGGTAGGAGCATCTATTTAATGATGTGTTTATCCACAGAGTAACCTGCTGTGGTGAAATAAATTATGTTTGCATCCATCAAAAGTGAGGAGGCAGGTTACTGGTACAGCAGACTCAACCAGTTGATCGAGCTCTCTGTGATCGATGATGAGGACTTCCTGTCAGAAAATGTACTGCTGAAATAACTGGAGCAAGGTTGGTTTGGTTAAAGTCGTACAATTACACATGTTACTTTCATTGATTTTTAATCATTTATTGATTCTCGTTGTTCTGTTACTTCCTCAAATTAATTTAAAATGAGAAACATGAAATATGTTGTTACTTCTAAAAGTTGAAATGTAGAGACATCATTAAATCTGTGTTCACTTTATTGGATCATGGTGGCTCCATCTCCTTTATATTTTTTTTCTTTCTGTAAAGTTTCTGTTCATCTGTTTTACAAAATCAAAAGAAACAGAAACAATCAATAAATTCATTTAGCTGTAGTTTGATCCTACTGGGTTTTTTTTTAAGAGTCGATCATTTATTAGATTTATTAAGTCCAACAGCCAAAGTGAAGAGTGAAGTAAAGGTGTCCAGAGAACAGTGCTTCCTGTGAAGAAGACTCCAGCTATGATGTTTTTTTATGACCCTTCAAAACACAAACATTGCAAAAATCCACCTGTAGACATAAACATTTATAAACCTTAGACTATTGGGAGTTCAATCTTGTTCATGCTCACATACTAAACGTATGTATTCTTATATACTGTTCATCAGAGACCCTAAAATGAGTGAATCTGAACATGCACTCACCCTGTCTGCTTTGTAGCTCAGGCTGTTAGGACACTCTCCTGAAGTTTTAAGGTCATGGGTTCAAGCCTTTGTTATGAAGTCCAATAACAAGAATGAAGATTGAAAATTGTAGAAGTAACTTCTCTTTCAACACCTCCGCAATGGCTCACTGGGTAAGGCACCTGCTTAAAGATGCACCAGTTGTTGGTTCAATCCCTGATTCTAGCTTTTAAAACCAGAAACCCAAATGTTTGATGAAAGCTGTAAGAAACTTCCTTGGCCATACCAGACCAGGCAGCTCAGTTTGTGAGAAGACTAGCTAGAAGTTCTTAGTTAGGGGTTCAAATCTTTGAGAGTTTTAAAGTCCAACATTGAAACTTAAGATGCTGAAAGCCCTTGGAGAACAAAGCTTGTTATTAAGGGCACTTGTGGTAAAGGTGATTAGGACTCTTGCCCTGAGGTGAACTGCTGCTGGTTCAAATCTGTCTCTTGGAGTTCTCAGGGTCTAAATTAAAAAGGCCAACATCTGAAATGAAGTTCATGAAAGCAGCTGGAAAATACCCCACAGTCTGATGAAGCTATTTGCAGAGTGGAGTACCTTGGAATTGTAAGTTGTTCCAAAAAGCTCACACATCACAAATGCCTCAATAAGGGTCATACTATAGCATGTTGCTCAAAAAACATCATACTATAGTTAGTGCCTCAAAAATTGTCATACTATAATATGTCGCCCCAAAAGGTCAGACTATAGTATGTCGACCAATTCAGGTCATGAAATATTGTTTTGCTCAAAAACCATCAAACTATACTATGTATCTCAAAAAAGGTCAGACTATAGTATGTCGTCCAATATCAGGTCATGAAATATTTTTTTGCACAAAAACCATCAAATAATACTATGTATCTAAGGTCACACTATAGTATGTGCTTCTAAAAAGGTCATACTATGGTATGTCGCCCAAAAAAGGTCATACAATAGTATGTTGCTCAAAAAAGGTCATACTATAGTATGTCGCCCAAAAACGGTCATACTATAGTATGTGTTTCAAAAAAGGTCATACTATAGTATGTTCTTCAAAAAAGGTCATACTATAATATGTGCTTCAAAAAATATCATACAATAGTATGTGTGTCAAAAAAGGTCATACTATAGTATGTGCTTCAAAAAAGGTCATTCTATAGTATGTCGCTCAAAAAAGGTCATAGTATAGTATGTGCCTCAAAAAAGGTAATACTATAGTATGTGCTTCAAAAAAGGTCATACTATAGTATGTCGCTCAAAAAAGGTCATACTATTGTATGTCGCTCAAAAAAGGTCATACTATAGTATGTGCTTTAAAAAAGGTCATAGTATAGTATGTGCTTCAAAAAAGATCATACTATAGTATGTCGCCCTAAAAAGGTCATACTATAGTATGTCGCCCAAAAAAGGTCATACTATAGTATGTGCTTTAAAAAAGGTCATACTATAGTATGTGCTTTAAAAAAGGTCATACTATAGTATGTGCTTTAAAAAAGGTCATACTATAGTATGTGCTTTAAAAAAGGTCATACTATAGTATATCGCCCAAAAAAGGTCATTCTATTGTATGTGCTTCAAAAAAGGTCATACTTTAGTATGTGCTTCAAAAAAGGTCATACTATAGTATGTCGCTCAAAAAAGGTCATACTTTAGTATGTCGCTCAAAAAAGGTCATTCTATAGTATGTGCTTCAAAAAAGGTCATACTATAGTATGTCGCTCAAAAAAGGTCATACTTTAGTATGTCGCTCAAAAAAGGTCATTCTATAATATGTGCTTCAAAAAAGGTCATACTATGGTATGTCGCCTAAAAAAGGTCATAAAATAGTATTTTGTTAAAAAACCCATCAAACTATACCATGTATCTCAAAAAAGGTCACATTATAGTATGTGCTTCAAAATAGGTCATACTATAATATGTGCCTCAAAAAAGGTCATTCTATAGTATGTGCTTCAAAAAAGTCATACTATAGTATGTCGCTCAAAAAAGGTCATACTATAGTATGTCGCCCAAAAAAGGTCATACTATAGTATGTGCTTCAGAAAAGGTCATACTATGGTATGTGCTTCAAAAAAGGTCATAGTATAGTATGTGCTTCAAAAAAGGTCATACAATAGTATGTTGCCCAAAAACGGTCATACTATAGTATGTGTTTCAAAAAAGGTGATACTATAGTATGTCGCCCGAAAATGGTCATACTATAGTATGTGCTTCAAAAAAGATCATACTATGGTATGTGCTTCAAAAAAGGTCATACTATAGTATGTCGCTCAAAAAGGGTCATACTATAATATGTCGCTCAAAAAGGGTCATACTATAGTATGTCGCCCAAAAAAGGTCATAAAATAGTATTTTGTTAAAAAACCCATCAAACTATACTATGTATCTCAAAAAAGGTCACATTATAGTATGTGCTTCAAAAAAGGTCATACTATAGTATGTGCTTCAAAAAAGGCCATACTATGGTATGTGCTTCAAAAAAGGTCATACGATATTATGTGCTTCAAAAAAATTCATACTATAGTATGTTGCCGAAAAACGGTCATACTATAGTATGTGTTCAAAAAAGGTCATACTATAGTATGTCGCCCGAAAAAGGTCATACTATAGTATGTGCTTCAAAAAAGGTCATACTATAGTATGTGCTTCAAAAAAGGTCATACTATGGTATGTGCTTTAAAAAAGGTCATACAATAGTATGTCGCTCAAAAATGGTCATACTATAGTATGTGCTTCAAAAAAGGTCATAGTATAGTATGTGCTTCAAAAAAGATCATACTATAGTATGTCGCCCTAAAAAGGTCATACTATAGTATGTCGCCCAAAAAAGGTCATACTATAGTATGTGCTTCAAAATAGGTCATACTATAGTATGTGTGTCAAAAAAGGTCATACAATAGTATGTCGCTCAAAAAAGGTCATACTATAGTATGTGCTTCAAAAAAGGTCATACTTTATAGTATGTCGCTCAAAAAAGGTCATACTATAGTATGTCGCCCAAAAAAGGTCATAAAATAGTATTTTGTTAAAAAACCCACCAAACTATACTATGTATCTCAAAAAAGGTCATACTATAGTATGTCGCTCAAAAAAGGTCATATTATAGTATGTGCTTCAAAAAAGGTCATACTATAGTATGTGCTTCAAAAAAGGTCATTCTATAGTATGTGCTTCAAAAAAGGTCATACTATATAGTATGTCGCTCAAAAAAGGTCATACTATAGTATGTGCTTCAAAAAAGGTAATTCTATAATATGTGCTTCAAAAAAGGTCATAGTATAGTATGTGCTTCAAAAAAGATCGTACTATAGTATGTCGCCCTAAAAAGGTCATACTATAGCATGTCGCCCAAAAAAGGTCATACTATAGTATGTGCTTCAAAATAGGTCATACTATAGTATGTGCTTCAAATGAGGTCATACTATAGTATGTGTGTCAAAAAAGGTCATACAAGAGTATGTCGCTCAAAAAAGGTCATACTATAGTATGTGCTTCAAAAAAGGTCATACTATAGTATGTGCTTCAAAAAAGGTCATACTATAGTATGTCGCCCAAAAAAGGTCATACTATAGTATGTGCTTTAAAAAAGGTCATACTATGGTATGTCGCCCAAAAAAGGTCATAAAATAGTATTTTGTTAAAAAACCCATCAAACTATACTATGTATCTCAAAAAAGGTCATACTATAGTATGTTCTTCAAAAAAGGTCATACTATAGTATGTGTTTAAAAAAAGGTCATACTATAGTATGTCGCTCAAAAAAGGTCATACTATAGTATGTTGCCCAAAAACGGTCATACCATAGTATGTGTTTCAAAAAAGGTCATACTATAGTATGTCACCCGAAAAAGGTCATACTATAGTATGTGCTTCAAAAAAGATCATACTATGTTATGTGCTTCAAAAAAGGTCATACTATAGTATGTCGCTCAAAAAGGGTCACACTATAATATGTCGCTCAAAAAAGGTCATAAAATAGTATTTTGTTAAAAAACCCATCAAACTATACTATGTATCTCAAAAAAGGTCACATTATAGTATGTCGGTCAAAAAAGGTCATACTATAGTATGTGCTTCAAAAAAGGTCATACTATAGTATGTCACTCAAAAAAGGTCAAACTATACTATGTCGCCCAAAAAAAGTTATGCTATAGTATGTGCTTCAAAAAAGGTCATACTATAGTATGTTGCTCAAAAAAGGTCATACTATAGAATGTGCTTCAAAAAATGTCATACTATAGTATGTCGCCCAAAAGAGGTCATACTATAGTATGTGCTTCAAAAAGGTCATACTATAGTATGTGCTTAAAAAAAGGTCATACTATAGTATGTGTTTCAAAAAAGGTCATATTATAGTATGTCGCTCAAAAAGGGTCATACTATAGGATGTCGCTCAAAAAAGGTCATACTACAGTATGTCGCCCAAAAGGTGTCATACTATAGTATTTCTGTCAAAAAAGGTCATACTATAGTATGTCGGTCAAAAAAGGTCATACTATAGTATGTGCTTCAAAAAAGGTCATACTATAGTATGTCGCTCAAAAAAGGTCAAACTATACTATGTGCTTCAAAAAAAGGTCATAGTATAGTATGTGCTTCAAAAAAGGTCATACTATATTATGTGCTTCAAAAAAGGTCAAACTATACTATGTGCTTCAAAAAAAGGTCATAGTATAGTATGTGCTTCAAAAAAGGTCATACTATATTATGTGTTTCAAAAAAGGTCATACTATAGTATGTCGCCCGAAAAAGGTCATACTATAGTATGTGCTTCAAAAAAGGTCATACTATAGTATGTGCTTCAAAAAAGGTCATACTATGGTATGTGCTTTAAATAAGGTCATACAATAGTATGTCGCTCAAAAATGGTCATACTATAGTATGTGCTTCAAAAAAGATCATACTATAGTATGTCGCCCTAAAAAGGTCATAATATAGTATGTCGCCCAAAAAAGGTCATACTATAGTATGTGCTTCAAAATAGGTCATACTATAGTATGTGCTTCAAATGAGGTCATACTATAGTATGTGTGTCAAAAAAGGTCATACAATAGTATGTCGCTCAAAAAAGGTCATACTATAGTATGTGCTTCAAAAAAGGTCATACTTTAGTATGTGCTTCAAAAAAGGTCATACTATAGTATGTCGCTCAAAAAAGGTCATACTATAGTATGTGCTTCAAAAAAGGTCATTCTATAGTATGTGCTTCAAAAAAGGTCATACTATAGTATGTCGCCCAAAAGAGGTCATACTATAGTATGTGCTTCAAAAAGGTCATACTATAGTATGTGCTTCAAAAAAGGTCATACTATAGTATGTGCTTACAAAAAGGTCATACTATAGTATGTGTTTCAAAAAAGGTCATATTATAGTATGTGCTTCAAAAAAGGTCATACTATAGTATGTCGCTCAAAAAAGGTCAAACTATACTATGTCGCCCAAAAAAAGTTATGCTATAGTATGTGCTTCAAAAAAGGTCATACTATAGTATGTTGCTCAAAAAAGGTCATACTATAGTATGTGCTTCAAAATAGGTCATACTATAGTATGTGCTTCAAATGAGGTCATACAATAGTATGTCGCTCAAAAAAGGTCATACTATAGTATGTGCTTCAAAAAAGGTCATACTATAGTATGTCGCTCAAAAAAGGTCATACTATAGTATATCGCCCAAAAAAGGTCATTCTATTGTATGTGCTTCAAAAAAGGTCATACTTTAGTATGTGCTTCAAAAAAGGTCATACTATAGTATGTCGCTCAAAAAAGGTCATACTATAGTATGTGCTTCAAAAAAGGTCATATTATAGTATGTCGCTCAAAAAAGGTCATATTATAGTATGTTGCCCAAAAAAGGTGATACTATAGTATGTGCTTCAAAAAAGCTCATATTATAGTATGTCGCTCAAAAAGGGTCATACTATAGGATGTCGCTCAAAAAAGGTCATACTATTGTATGTGCTTCAAAAAAGGTCATATTATAGTATATCGCCCAAAAAAGGTCATTCTATTGTATGTGCTTCAAAAAAGGTCATACTATAGTATGTGCTTACAAAAAGGTCATACTATAGTATGTGTTTCAAAAAAGGCCATATTATAGTATGTGCTTTAAAAAAGGTCATACTATAGTATGTCGCTCAAAAAAGGTCAAACTATACTATGTCGCCCAAAAAAAGTTATGCTATAGTATGTGCTTCAAAAAAGGTCATACTATAGTATGTGCTTAAAAAAAGGTCATACTATAGTATGTGTTTCAAAAAAGGTCATATTATTGGATGTCGCTCAAAAAGGGTCATACTATAGGATGTCGCTCAAAAAAGGTCATACTATAGTATGTGCTTCAAAAAAGGTCATATTATAGTATGTTGCCCAAAAAAGGTCATACTATAGTATGTGCTTCAAAAAAGGTCATACTACAGTATGTCGCCCAAAAGGTGTCATACTATAGTATTTCTGTCAAAAAAGGTCATACTATAGTATGTCGGTCAAAAAAGGTCATACTATAGTATGTCGGTCAAAAAAGGTCATACTATAGTATGTCGCTCAAAAAAGGTCAAACTATACTATGTCGCCCAAAAAACGTTATGCTATAGTATGTGCTTCAAAAAAGGTCATACTATAGTATGTGCTTCAAAAAAGGTCATACTATAGTATGTGCTTCAAAAAAGGTCATACTATAGTATGTCGCTCAAAAAGGGTCATACTATAGTATGTCGCTCAAAAAAGGTCATACTATAGTATGTCGCCCAAAAAAGGTCATAGTATGGTATGTGCTTCAAAAAAGGTAATTCTATAATATGTGCTTCAAAAAAGGTCATAGTATAGTATGTCGCCCAAAAGAGGCCATACTATAGTATTTCTGTCAAAAATGGTCATATTATAGTATGTCGCCCAAAAAAGGTCATACTATAGTATGTGTGTCAAAAAAGTTCATACTATAGTATGTGCTTCAAAAAAGGTCATACTACAGTATGTCGCCCAAAAGGTGTCATACTATAGTATTTCTGTCAAAAAAGATCATACTATAGTATGTCGGTCAAAAAAGGTCATACTATAGTATGTGCTTCAAAAAAGGTCATAGTATAGTATGTGCTTCAAAAAAGATCATACTATAGTATGTCGCCCTAAAAAGGTCATACTATAGTATGTCGCCCAAAAAAGGTCATAAAATAGTATTTTGTTAAAAAACCCATCAAACTATACTATGTATCTCAAAAAAGGTCACATTATAGTATGTGCTTCAAAAAAGGTCATACTATAGTATGTGCTTCAAAAAAGGCCATACTATAGTATGTCGCTCAAAAAGGGTCATACTATAGTATGTGCTTCAAAAAAGGTCATACTATAGTATGTTGCTCAAAAAAGGTCATACTATAGTATGTGCTTCAAAAAAGGTCATACTATAGTATGTCGCCCAAAAGAGGTCATACTATAGTATGTGCTTCAAAAAGGTCATACTATAGTATGTGCTTCAAAAAAGGTCATACTATAGTATGTGCTTAAAAAAAGGTCATACTATAGTATGTGTTTCAAAAAAGGTCATATTATAGGATGTCGCTCAAAAAGGGTCATACTATAGGATGTCGCTCAAAAAAGGTCATACTATAGTATGTGCTTCAAAAAAGGTCATATTATAGTATGTTGCCCAAAAAAGGTCATACTATAGTATGTGCTTCAAAAAAGGTCATACTACAGTATGTCGCCCAAAAGGTGTCATACTATAGTATTTCTGTCAAAAAAGGTCATACTATAGTATGTCGGTCAAAAAAGGTCATACTATAGTATGTCGGTCAAAAAAGGTCATACTATAGTATGTCGCTCAAAAAAGGTCAAACTATACTATGTCGCCCAAAAAACGTTATGCTATAGTATGTGCTTCAAAAAAGGTCATACTATAGTATGTGCTTCAAAAAAGGTCATACTATAGTATGTGCTTCAAAAAAGGTCATACTATAGTATGTCGCTCAAAAAGGGTCATACTATAGTATGTCGCTCAAAAAAGGTCATACTATAGTATGTCGCCCAAAAAAGGTCATAGTATGGTATGTGCTTCAAAAAAGGTAATTCTATAATATGTGCTTCAAAAAAGGTCATAGTATAGTATGTCGCCCAAAAGAGGCCATACTATAGTATTTCTGTCAAAAATGGTCATATTATAGTATGTCGCCCAAAAAAGGTCATACTATAGTATGTGTGTCAAAAAAGTTCATACTATAGTATGTGCTTCAAAAAAGGTCATACTACAGTATGTCGCCCAAAAGGTGTCATACTATAGTATTTCTGTCAAAAAAGATCATACTATAGTATGTCGGTCAAAAAAGGTCATACTATAGTATGTCGGTCAAAAAAGGTCATACTATAGTATGTGCTTCAAAAAAGATCATATTATAGTATGTCGCCCAAGAAAAAGAGCATACTATAGTATGTTGCTCAAAAAGGGTCATACTATAGTATGTGTGTCAAAAAAGGTCATACTATAGTATTTTCTTCAAAAAAGGTCATACTATAGTATGTGCTTCAAAAAAGGTCATACTATAGTATGTCGCTCAAAAAGGGTCATACTATAGTATGTCGCTCAAAAAAGGTCATACTATAGTATGTCGCCCAAAAAAGGTCATACTATAGTATGTGCTTCAAAAAAGGTCATAGTATAGTATGTGCTTCAAAAAAGATCATACTATAGTATGTCGCCCTAAAAAGGTCATACTATAGTATGTCGCCCAAAAAAGGTCATAAAATAGTATTTTGTTAAAAAACCCATCAAACTATACTATGTATCTCAAAAAAGGTCACATTATAGTATGTGCTTCAAAAAAGGTCATACTATAGTATGTGCTTCAAAAAAGGCCATACTATGGTATGTGCTTCAAAAAAGGTCATACGATATTATGTGCTTCAAAAAAATTCATACTATAGTATGTTGCCGAAAAACGGTCATACTATAGTATGTGTTCAAAAAAGGTCATACTATAGTATGTCGCCCGAAAAAGGTCATACTATAGTATGTGCTTCAAAAAAGGTCATACTATAGTATGTGCTTCAAAAAAGGTCATACTATGGTATGTGCTTTAAAAAAGGTCATACAATAGTATGTCGCTCAAAAATGGTCATACTATAGTATGTGCTTCAAAAAAGGTCATACTATAGTATGTGCTTCAAAATAGGTCATACTATAGTATGTGTGTCAAAAAAGGTCATACAATAGTATGTCGCTCAAAAAAGGTCATACTATAGTATGTGCTTCAAAAAAGGTCATACTTTATAGTATGTCGCTCAAAAAAGGTCATACTATAGTATGTCGCCCAAAAAAGGTCATAAAATAGTATTTTGTTAAAAAACCCACCAAACTATACTATGTATCTCAAAAAAGGTCATACTATAGTATGTGCTTCAAAATAGGTCATACTATAGTATGTCGCTCAAAAAAGGTCATTCTATAGTATGTGCTTCAAAATAGGTCATACTATAGTATGTCGCTCAAAAAAGGTCATTCTAGAGTATGTGCTTCAAAAAAGGTCATACTATAGTATGTCGCTCAAAAAAGGTCATAATATAGTATGTGCTTCAAAAAAGGTCATACTATAGTATGTGCTTCAAAAAAGGTCATTCTATAGTATGTGCTTCAAAAAAGGTCATACTATATAGTATGTCGCTCAAAAAAGGTCATACTATAGTATGTGCTTCAAAAAAGGTAATTCTATAATATGTGCTTCAAAAAAGGTCATAGTATAGTATGTGCTTCAAAAAAGATCGTACTATAGTATGTCGCCCTAAAAAGGTCATACTATAGCATGTCGCCCAAAAAAGGTCATACTATAGTATGTGCTTCAAAATAGGTCATACTATAGTATGTGCTTCAAATGAGGTCATACTATAGTATGTGTGTCAAAAAAGGTCATACAAGAGTATGTCGCTCAAAAAAGGTCATACTATAGTATGTGCTTCAAAAAAGGTCATACTATAGTATGTGCTTCAAAAAAGGTCATACTATAGTATGTCGCCCAAAAAAGGTCATACTATAGTATGTGCTTTAAAAAAGGTCATACTATGGTATGTCGCCCAAAAAAGGTCATAAAATAGTATTTTGTTAAAAAACCCATCAAACTATACTATGTATCTCAAAAAAGGTCATACTATAGTATGTTCTTCAAAAAAGGTCATACTATAGTATGTGCTTAAAAAAAGGTCATACTATAGTATGTCGCTCAAAAAAGGTCATACTATAGTATGTTGCCCAAAAACGGTCATACCATAGTATGTGTTTCAAAAAAGGTCATACTATAGTATGTCACCCGAAAAAGGTCATACTATAGTATGTGCTTCAAAAAAGATCATACTATAGTATGTGCTTCAAAAAAGGTCAAACTATACTATGTCGCCCAAAAAAAGTTATGCTATAGTATGTGCTTCAAAAAAGGTCATACTATAGTATGTTGCTCAAAAAAGGTCATACTATAGTATGTGCTTCAAAAAATGTCATACTATAGTATGTCGCCCAAAAGAGGTCATACTATAGTATGTGCTTCAAAAAGGTCATACTATAGTATGTGCTTCAAAAAAGGTCATACTATAGTATGTGCTTAAAAAAAGGTCATACTATAGTATGTGTTTCAAAAAAGGTCATATTATAGTATGTCGCTCAAAAAGGGTCATACTATAGGATGTCGCTCAAAAAAGGTCATACTACAGTATGTCGCCCAAAAGGTGTCATACTATAGTATTTCTGTCAAAAAAGGTCATAATATAGTATGTCGGTCAAAAAAGGTCATACTATAGTATGTGCTTCAAAAAAGGTCATACTATAGTATGTCGCTCAAAAAAGGTCAAACTATACTATGTGCTTCAAAAAAAGGTCATAGTATAGTATGTGCTTCAAAAAAGGTCATACTATATTATGTGCTTAAAAAAAGGTCAAACTATACTATGTGCTTCAAAAAAAGGTCATAGTATAGTATGTGCTTCAAAAAAGGTCATACTATATTATGTGTTTCAAAAAAGGTCATACTATAGTATGTGCTTCAAAAAAGGTCATACTATAGTATGTCGCTCAAAAAAGGTCATATTATAGTATGTGCTTCAAAAAAGGTCATACTATAGTATGTGCTTCAAAAAAGGTCATTCTATAGTATGTGCTTCAAAAAAGGTCATACTATATAGTATGTCGCTCAAAAAAGGTCATACTATAGTATGTGCTTCAAAAAAGGTAATTCTATAATATGTGCTTCAAAAAAGGTCATAGTATAGTATGTGCTTCAAAAAAGATCGTACTATAGTATGTCGCCCTAAAAAGGTCATACTATAGCATGTCGCCCAAAAAAGGTCATACTATAGTATGTGCTTCAAAATAGGTCATACTATAGTATGTGCTTCAAATGAGGTCATACTATAGTATGTGTGTCAAAAAAGGTCATACAAGAGTATGTCGCTCAAAAAAGGTCATACTATAGTATGTGCTTCAAAAAAGGTCATACTATAGTATGTGCTTCAAAAAAGGTCATACTATAGTATGTCGCCCAAAAAAGGTCATAAAATAGTATTTTGTTAAAAAACCCATCAAACTATACTATGTATCTCAAAAAAGGTCATACTATAGTATGTTCTTCAAAAAAGGTCATACTATAGTATGTGCTTAAAAAAAGGTCATACTATAGTATGTCGCTCAAAAAAGGTCATACTATAGTATGTTGCCCAAAAACGGTCATACCATAGTATGTGTTTCAAAAAAGGTCATACTATAGTATGTCACCCGAAAAAGGTCATACTATAGTATGTGCTTCAAAAAAGATCATACTATGTTATGTGCTTCAAAAAAGGTCATACTATAGTATGTCGCTCAAAAAGGGTCACACTATAATATGTCGCTCAAAAAAGGTCATAAAATAGTATTTTGTTAAAAAACCCATCAAACTATACTATGTATCTCAAAAAAGGTCACATTATAGTATGTCGGTCAAAAAAGGTCATACTATAGTATGTGCTTCAAAAAAGGTCATACTATAGTATGTCACTCAAAAAAGGTCAAACTATACTATGTCGCCCAAAAAAAGTTATGCTATAGTATGTGCTTCAAAAAAGGTCATACTATAGTATGTTGCTCAAAAAAGGTCATACTATAGTATGTGCTTCAAAAAATGTCATACTATAGTATGTCGCCCAAAAGAGGTCATACTATAGTATGTGCTTCAAAAAGGTCATACTATAGTATGTGCTTCAAAAAAGGTCATACTATAGTATGTGCTTAAAAAAAGGTCATACTATAGTATGTGTTTCAAAAAAGGTCATATTATAGTATGTCGCTCAAAAAGGGTCATACTATAGGATGTCGCTCAAAAAAGGTCATACTACAGTATGTCGCCCAAAAGGTGTCATACTATAGTATTTCTGTCAAAAAAGGTCATAATATAGTATGTCGGTCAAAAAAGGTCATACTATAGTATGTGCTTCAAAAAAGGTCATACTATAGTATGTCGCTCAAAAAAGGTCAAACTATACTATGTGCTTCAAAAAAAGGTCATAGTATAGTATGTGCTTCAAAAAAGGTCATACTATATTATGTGCTTCAAAAAAGGTCAAACTATACTATGTGCTTCAAAAAAAGGTCATAGTATAGTATGTGCTTCAAAAAAGGTCATACTATATTATGTGTTTCAAAAAAGGTCATACTATAGTATGTGCTTCAAAAAAGGTCATACTATAGTATGTCGCTCAAAAAAGGTCATATTATAGTATGTGCTTCAAAAAAGGTCATACTATAGTATGTGCTTCAAAAAAGGTCATTCTATAGTATGTGCTTCAAAAAAGGTCATACTATATAGTATGTCGCTCAAAAAAGGTCATACTATAGTATGTGCTTCAAAAAAGGTAATTCTATAATATGTGCTTCAAAAAAGGTCATAGTATAGTATGTGCTTCAAAAAAGATCGTACTATAGTATGTCGCCCTAAAAAGGTCATACTATAGCATGTCGCCCAAAAAAGGTCATACTATAGTATGTGCTTCAAAATAGGTCATACTATAGTATGTGCTTCAAATGAGGTCATACTATAGTATGTGTGTCAAAAAAGGTCATACTATAGTATGTGCTTTAAAAAAGGTCATACTATGGTATGTCGCCCAAAAAAGGTCATAAAATAGTATTTTGTTAAAAAACCCATCAAACTATACTATGTATCTCAAAAAAGGTCATACTATAGTATGTTCTTCAAAAAAGGTCATACTATAGTATGTGCTTAAAAAAAGGTCATACTATAGTATGTCGCTCAAAAAAGGTCATACTATAGTATGTTGCCCAAAAACGGTCATACCATAGTATGTGTTTCAAAAAAGGTCATACTATAGTATGTCACCCGAAAAAGGTCATACTATAGTATGTGCTTCAAAAAAGATCATACTATGTTATGTGCTTCAAAAAAGGTCATACTATAGTATGTCGCTCAAAAAGGGTCACACTATAATATGTCGCTCAAAAAAGGTCATAAAATAGTATTTTGTTAAAAAACCCATCAAACTATACTATGTATCTCAAAAAAGGTCACATTATAGTATGTCGGTCAAAAAAGGTCATACTATAGTATGTGCTTCAAAAAAGGTCATACTATAGTATGTCACTCAAAAAAGGTCAAACTATACTATGTCGCCCAAAAAAAGTTATGCTATAGTATGTGCTTCAAAAAAGGTCATACTATAGTATGTTGCTCAAAAAAGGTCATACTATAGTATGTGCTTCAAAAAATGTCATACTATAGTATGTCGCCCAAAAGAGGTCATACTATAGTATGTGTTTCAAAAAAGGTCATATTATAGTATGTCGCTCAAAAAGGGTCATACTATAGGATGTCGCTCAAAAAAGGTCATACTACAGTATGTCGCCCAAAAGGTGTCATACTATAATATTTCTGTCAAAAAAGGTCATAATATAGTATGTCGGTCAAAAAAGGTCATACTATAGTATGTGCTTCAAAAAAGGTCATACTATAGTATGTCGCTCAAAAAAGGTCAAACTATACTATGTGCTTCAAAAAAAGGTCATAGTATAGTATGTGCTTCAAAAAAGGTCATACTATATTATGTGCTTCAAAAAAGGTCAAACTATACTATGTGCTTCAAAAAAAGGTCATAGTATAGTATGTGCTTCAAAAAAGGTCATACTATATTATGTGTTTCAAAAAAGGTCATACTATAGTATGTCGCCCGAAAAAGGTCATACTATAGTATGTGCTTCAAAAAAGGTCATACTATAGTATGTGCTTCAAAAAAGGTCATACTATGGTATGTGCTTTAAATAAGGTCATACAATAGTATGTCGCTCAAAAATGGTCATACTATAGTATGTGCTTCAAAAAAGATCATACTATAGTATGTCGCCCTAAAAAGGTCATAATATAGTATGTCGCCCAAAAAAGGTCATACTATAGTATGTGCTTCAAAATAGGTCATACTATAGTATGTGCTTCAAATGAGGTCATACTATAGTATGTGTGTCAAAAAAGGTCATACAATAGTATGTCGCTCAAAAAAGGTCATACTATAGTATGTGCTTCAAAAAAGGTCATACTATAGTATGTCGCTCAAAAAAGGTCATACTATAGTATATCGCCCAAAAAAGGTCATTCTATTGTATGTGCTTCAAAAAAGGTCATACTTTAGTATGTGCTTCAAAAAAGGTCATACTATAGTATGTCGCTCAAAAAAGGTCATACTATAGTATGTGCTTCAAAAAAGGTCATTCTATAGTATGTGCTTCAAAAAAGGTCATACTATAGTATGTCGCCCAAAAGAGGTCATACTATAGTATGTGCTTCAAAAAGGTCATACTATAGTATGTGCTTCAAAAAAGGTCATACTATAGTATGTGCTTACAAAAGGTCATACTATAGTATGTGTTTCAAAAAAGGTCATATTATAGTATGTGCTTCAAAAAAGGTCATACTATAGTATGTCGCTCAAAAAAGGTCAAACTATACTATGTCGCCCAAAAAAAGTTATGCTATAGTATGTGCTTCAAAAAAGGTCATACTATAGTATGTTGCTCAAAAAAGGTCATACTATAGTATGTGCTTCAAAATAGGTCATACTATAGTATGTGCTTCAAATGAGGTCATACAATAGTATGTCGCTCAAAAAAGGTCATACTATAGTATGTGCTTCAAAAAAGGTCATACTATAGTATGTCGCTCAAAAAAGGTCATACTATAGTATATCGCCCAAAAAAGGTCATTCTATTGTATGTGCTTCAAAAAAGGTCATACTTTAGTATGTGCTTCAAAAAAGGTCATACTATAGTATGTCGCTCAAAAAAGGTCATACTATAGTATGTGCTTCAAAAAAGGTCATATTATAGTATGTCGCTCAAAAAAGGTCATATTATAGTATGTTGCCCAAAAAAGGTGATACTATAGTATGTGCTTCAAAAAAGGTCATATTATAGTATGTCGCTCAAAAAGGGTCATACTATAGGATGTCGCTCAAAAAAGGTCATACTATTGTATGTGCTTCAAAAAAGGTCATATTATAGTATATCGCCCAAAAAAGGTCATTCTATTGTATGTGCTTCAAAAAAGGTCATACTTTAGTATGTGCTTCAAAAAAGGTCATACTATAGTATGTCGCTCAAAAAAGGTCATACTATAGTATGTGCTTCAAAAAAGGTCATTCTATAGTATGTGCTTCAAAAAAGGTCATACTATAGTATGTCGCTCAAAAAAGGTCATACTATAGTATGTGCTTCAAAAAAGGTCATACTATAGTATGTCGCCCAAAAGAGGTCATACTATAGTATGTGCTTCAAAAAGGTCATACTATAGTATGTGCTTACAAAAAGGTCATACTATAGTATGTGTTTCAAAAAAGGCCATATTATAGTATGTGCTTTAAAAAAGGTCATACTATAGTATGTCGCTCAAAAAAGGTCAAACTATACTATGTCGCCCAAAAAAAGTTATGCTATAGTATGTGCTTCAAAAAAGGTCATACTATAGTATGTGCTTAAAAAAAGGTCATACTATAGTATGTGTTTCAAAAAAGGTCATATTATAGGATGTCGCTCAAAAAGGGTCATACTATAGGATGTCGCTCAAAAAAGGTCATACTATAGTATGTGCTTCAAAAAAGGTCATATTATAGTATGTTGCCCAAAAAAGGTCATACTATAGTATGTGCTTCAAAAAAGGTCATACTACAGTATGTCGCCCAAAAGGTGTCATACTATAGTATTTCTGTCAAAAAAGGTCATACTATAGTATGTCGGTCAAAAAAGGTCATACTATAGTATGACGGTCAAAAATGGTCATACTATAGTATGTCGCTCAAAAAAGGTCAAACTATACTATGTCGCCCAAAAAACGTTATGCTATAGTATGTGCTTCAAAAAAGGTCATACTATAGTATGTGCTTCAAAAAAGGTCATACTATAGTATGTGCTTCAAAAAAGGTCATACTATAGTATGTCGCTCAAAAAGGGTCATACTATAGTATGTCGCTCAAAAAAGGTCATACTATAGTATGTCGCCCAAAAAAGGTCATAGTATGGTATGTGCTTCAAAAAAGGTAATTCTATAATATGTGCTTCAAAAAAGGTCATAGTATAGTATGTCGCCCAAAAGAGGCCATACTATAGTATTTCTGTCAAAAATGGTCATATTATAGTATGTCGCCCCCAAAAAAGGTCATACTATAGTATGTGTGTCAAAAAAGTTCATACTATAGTATGTGCTTCAAAAAAGGTCATACTACAGTATGTCGCCCAAAAGGTGTCATACTATAGTATTTCTGTCAAAAAAGATCATACTATAGTATGTCGGTCAAAAAAGGTCATACTATAGTATGTCGGTCAAAAAAGGTCATACTATAGTATGTGCTTCAAAAAAGATCATATTATAGTATGTCGCCCAAGAAAAAGATCATACTATAGTATGTTGCTCAAAAAGGGTCATACTATAGTATGTGTGTCAAAAAAGGTCATACTATAGTATGTCGCTCAAAAAAGGTCATACTATAGTATGTGCTTCAAAAAAGGTCATTCTATTGTATGTGCTTCAAAAAAGGTCATACTTTAGTATGTGCTTCAAAAAAGGTCATACTATAGTATGTCGCTCAAAAAAGGTCATACTATAGTATGTGCTTCAAAAAAGGTCATTCTATAGTATGTGCTTCAAAAAAGGTCATACTATAGTATGTCGCTCAAAAAAGGTCATACTATAGTATGTGCTTCAAAAAAGGTCATACTATAGTATGTCGCCCAAAAGAGGTCATACTATAGTATGTGCTTCAAAAAGGTCATACTATAGTATGTGCTTACAAAAAGGTCATACTATAGTATGTGTTTCAAAAAAGGCCATATTATAGTATGTGCTTTAAAAAAGGTCATACTATAGTATGTCGCTCAAAAAAGGTCAAACTATACTATGTCGCCCAAAAAAAGTTATGCTATAGTATGTGCTTCAAAAAAGGTCATACTATAGTATGTGCTTAAAAAAAGGTCATACTATAGTATGTGTTTCAAAAAAGGTCATATTATAGGATGTCGCTCAAAAAGGGTCATACTATAGGATGTCGCTCAAAAAAGGTCATACTATAGTATGTGCTTCAAAAAAGGTCATATTATAGTATGTTGCCCAAAAAAGGTCATACTATAGTATGTGCTTCAAAAAAGGTCATACTACAGTATGTCGCCCAAAAGGTGTCATACTATAGTATTTCTGTCAAAAAAGGTCATACTATAGTATGTCGGTCAAAAAAGGTCATACTATAGTATGACGGTCAAAAATGGTCATACTATAGTATGTCGCTCAAAAAAGGTCAAACTATACTATGTCGCCCAAAAAACGTTATGCTATAGTATGTGCTTCAAAAAAGGTCATACTATAGTATGTGCTTCAAAAAAGGTCATACTATAGTATGTGCTTCAAAAAAGGTCATACTATAGTATGTCGCTCAAAAAGGGTCATACTATAGTATGTCGCTCAAAAAAGGTCATACTATAGTATGTCGCCCAAAAAAGGTCATAGTATGGTATGTGCTTCAAAAAAGGTAATTCTATAATATGTGCTTCAAAAAAGGTCATAGTATAGTATGTCGCCCAAAAGAGGCCATACTATAGTATTTCTGTCAAAAATGGTCATATTATAGTATGTCGCCCCCAAAAAAGGTCATACTATAGTATGTGTGTCAAAAAAGTTCATACTATAGTATGTGCTTCAAAAAAGGTCATACTACAGTATGTCGCCCAAAAGGTGTCATACTATAGTATTTCTGTCAAAAAAGATCATACTATAGTATGTCGGTCAAAAAAGGTCATACTATAGTATGTCGGTCAAAAAAGGTCATACTATAGTATGTGCTTCAAAAAAGATCATATTATAGTATGTCGCCCAAGAAAAAGATCATACTATAGTATGTTGCTCAAAAAGGGTCATACTATAGTATGTGTGTCAAAAAAGGTCATACTATAGTATGTGTGTCAAAAAAGGTCATACTATAGTATGTGCTTCAAAAAAGGTCATTCTATAGTATGTGCTTCAAAAAAGGTCATACTATAGTATGTCGCTCAAAAAAGGTCATACTATAGTATGTGCTTCAAAAAAGGTCATACTATAGTATGTCGCCCAAAAGAGGTCATACTATAGTATGTGCTTCAAAAAGGTCATACTATAGTATGTGCTTACAAAAAGGTCATACTATAGTATGTGTTTCAAAAAAGGCCATATTATAGTATGTGCTTTAAAAAAGGTCATACTATAGTATGTCGCTCAAAAAAGGTCAAACTATACTATGTCGCCCAAAAAAAGTTATGCTATAGTATGTGCTTCAAAAAAGGTCATACTATAGTATGTGCTTAAAAAAAGGTCATACTATAGTATGTGTTTCAAAAAAGGTCATATTATAGGATGTCGCTCAAAAAGGGTCATACTATAGGATGTCGCTCAAAAAAGGTCATACTATAGTATGTGCTTCAAAAAAGGTCATATTATAGTATGTTGCCCAAAAAAGGTCATACTATAGTATGTGCTTCAAAAAAGGTCATACTACAGTATGTCGCCCAAAAGGTGTCATACTATAGTATTTCTGTCAAAAAAGGTCATACTATAGTATGTCGGTCAAAAAAGGTCATACTATAGTATGACGGTCAAAAATGGTCATACTATAGTATGTCGCTCAAAAAAGGTCAAACTATACTATGTCGCCCAAAAAACGTTATGCTATAGTATGTGCTTCAAAAAAGGTCATACTATAGTATGTGCTTCAAAAAAGGTCATACTATAGTATGTGCTTCAAAAAAGGTCATACTATAGTATGTCGCTCAAAAAGGGTCATACTATAGTATGTCGCTCAAAAAAGGTCATACTATAGTATGTCGCCCAAAAAAGGTCATAGTATGGTATGTGCTTCAAAAAAGGTAATTCTATAATATGTGCTTCAAAAAAGGTCATAGTATAGTATGTCGCCCAAAAGAGGCCATACTATAGTATTTCTGTCAAAAATGGTCATATTATAGTATGTCGCCCCCAAAAAAGGTCATACTATAGTATGTGCTTCAAAAAAGATCATATTATAGTATGTCGCCCAAGAAAAAGATCATACTATAGTATGTTGCTCAAAAAGGGTCATACTATAGTATGTGTGTCAAAAAAGGTCATACTATAGTATGTCGCTCAAAAAAGGTCATACTATAGTATGTGCTTCAAAAAAGGTCATTCTATAGTATGTGCTTCAAAAAAGGTCATACTATAGTATGTCGCTCAAAAAAGGTCATACTATAGTATGTGCTTCAAAAAAGGTCATACTATAGTATGTCGCCCAAAAGAGGTCATACTATAGTATGTGCTTCAAAAAGGTCATACTATAGTATGTGCTTACAAAAAGGTCATACTATAGTATGTGTTTCAAAAAAGGCCATATTATAGTATGTGCTTTAAAAAAGGTCATACTATAGTATGTGCTTAAAAAAAGGTCATACTATAGTATGTGTTTCAAAAAAGGTCATATTATAGGATGTCGCTCAAAAAGGGTCATACTATAGGATGTCGCTCAAAAAAGGTCATACTATAGTATGTGCTTCAAAAAAGGTCATATTATAGTATGTTGCCCAAAAAAGGTCATACTATAGTATGTGCTTCAAAAAAGGTCATACTACAGTATGTCGCCCAAAAGGTGTCATACTATAGTATTTCTGTCAAAAAAGGTCATACTATAGTATGTCGGTCAAAAAAGGTCATACTATAGTATGTCGGTCAAAAAAGGTCATACTATAGTATGTCGCTCAAAAAAGGTCAAGCTTTACTATGTCGCCCAAAAAACGTTATGCTATAGTATGTGCTTCAAAAAAGGTCATACTATAGTATGTGCTTCAAAAAAGGTCATACTATAGTATGTGCTTCAAAAAAGGTCATACTATAGTATGTCGCTCAAAAAGGGTCATACTATAGTATGTCGCTCAAAAAAGGTCATACTATAGTATGTCGCCCAAAAAAGGTCATAGTATGGTATGTGCTTCAAAAAAGGTAATTCTATAATATGTGCTTCAAAAAAGGTCATAGTATAGTATGTCGCCCAAAAGAGGCCATACTATAGTATTTCTGTCAAAAATGGTCATATTATAATATGATCTTTTTTGAAGCACATACTATAGTATGACCTTTTTTGACCGACATACTATAGTATGACCTTTTTTGACCGACATACTATAGTATGATCTTTTTTGACAGAAATACTATAGTATGACACCTTTTGGGCGACATACTGTAGTATGACCTTTTTTGAAGCACATACTATAGTATGAACTTTTTTGACACACATACTATAGTATGACCTTTTTTGGGCGACATATAGTCGCTCATACTATAGTATGTTGCTCAAAAAGGGTCATACTATAGTATGTCGCTCAAAAAAGGTCATACTATAGTATGTGCTTCAAAAAAGGTCATACTATAGTATCTTGCTCAAATAAGTTCATACTATAGTATGTCGCCCAAAAGAGGTCATACTATAGTATGTGCTTCAAAAAGGTCATACTATAGTATGTCGCCCAAAAGGTGTCATACTATAGTATTTCTGTCAAAAAAGATCATACTATAGTATGTCGGTCAAAAAAGGTCATACTATAGTATGTCGGTCAAAAAAGGTCATACTATAGTATGTGCTTCAAAAAAGATCATATTATAGTATGTCGCCCAAGAAAAAGAGCATACTATAGTATGTTGCTCAAAAAGGGTCATACTATAGTATGTGTGTCAAAAAAGGTCATACTATAGTATTTTCTTCAAAAAAGGTCATACTATAGTATGTGCTTCAAAAAAGGTCATACTATAGTATGTCGCTCAAAAAGGGTCATACTATAGTATGTCGCTCAAAAAAGGTCATACTATAGTATGTCGCCCAAAAAAGGTCATACTATAGTATGTGCTTCAAAAAAGGTCATAGTATAGTATGTGCTTCAAAAAAGATCATACTATAGTATGTCGCCCTAAAAAGGTCATACTATAGTATGTCGCCCAAAAAAGGTCATACTATAGTATGTGCTTCAAAAAAGGTCATACTATGGTATGTGCTTCAAAAAAGGTCATAGTATAGTATGTGCTTCAAAAAAGATCATACTATAGTATGTCGCCCAAAAAAAGTCATACTATAGTATGTGCTTCAAAAAAGATCATACTATAGTATGTGTGTCAAAAAAGGTCATACTGTAGTATGTGCTTCAAAAAAGATCATACTATAGTATGTTGCTCAAAAAGGGTCATACTATAGTATGTCGCTCAAAAAAGGTCATACTATAGTATGTGCTTCAAAAAAGGTCATACTATAGTATCTTGCTCAAATAAGTTCATACTATAGTATGTCGCCCAAAAGAGGTCATACTATAGTATGTGCTTCAAAAAGGTCATACTATAGTATGTCGCCCAAAAGGTGTCATACTATAGTATTTCTGTCAAAAAAGATCATACTATAGTATGTCGGTCAAAAAAGGTCATACTATTGTATGTCGCCCAAAAGAGGCCATACTATAGTATTTCTGTCAAAAATGGTCATATTATAGTATGTCGCCCAAAAAAGGTCATACTATAGTATGTGCTTCAAAAAAGGTCATACTACAGTATGTCGCCCAAAAGGTGTCATACTATAGTATTTCTGTCAAAAAAGATCATACTATAGTATGTCGGTCAAAAAAGGTCATACTATAGTATGTCGGTCAAAAAAGGTCATACTATAGTATGTGCTTCAAAAAAGATCATATTATAGTATGTCGCCCAAGAAAAAGGTCATACTATAGTATGTGCTTCAAAAAAGGTCATGTTATAGTATGTTGCTCAAAAAGGGTCATACTATAGTATGTCGCTCAAAAAAGGTCATACTATAGTATGTGCTTCAAAAAAGGTCATAGTATAGTATGTCGCCCGAAAGAGGTCATACTATAGTATTTCTGTCAAAAAAGATCATAGTATGTGCTTCAAAAAAGGTCATATTATGATATGTGGCTCAAAAAGGGTCATACTATAGTATGTACTTCAAAAAAGGTCATACTATAGTATGTACCTCAAAAAAGGTCATACTATAGTATGTCGCTCAAAAAGGGTCATACTATAGTATTTCGCTCAAAAAAGGTCATACTATAGTATGTGCTTCAAAAAAGGTCATACTACAGTATGTCGCCCAAAAGGTGTCATACTATAGTATTTCTGTCAAAAAAGTCATACTATAGTATGTCGGTCAAAAAAGGTCATACTATAGTATGTCGCCCAAAAGAGGTCATACTATAGTATGTCTGTCAAAAATGGTCATACTATAGTATGTCGCCCAAAAGAGGTCATACTATAGTATGTCTGTCAAAAATGGTCATACTATAGTATGGGTTTCAAAAAAGATCATATTATAGTATTTCGCCCAAAAAAGGTCATACTATAGTATGTGTGTCAAAAAAGGTAATACTTTAGTATGTGCTTCAAAAAAGGTCATACTTTAGTATGTGCTTCAAAAAAGGTCATGTTATAGTATGTCGCTCAAAAAGGGTCATACTATAGGATGTCGTTCAAAAAAGGTCATACTATAGTATGTCTCTCAAAAAAGTTCATGCTATAGTATTTCGCCCAAAAAAGGTCATACTATAGTATGTCACTCATAAAAGGTCATACTATAGTATGTTGCCCAAAAAACGTCATAAAATAGTATTTTGCTCAAAAATCAACAAACTATACTATGTATCTCAAAAAAGTTCCCACTATAGTATGTTGCTCAATAAAGGTCATACTATAGTATATCACCAAAAAGACTCATACTATAGTATGTCATTCTAAAAATGTCATATTACAGTATGTCACCCAAAAAATGTCATACTATAATATGTCACCCAAAAAACAACTTTTAAATTTCTGGTCTAAGAATGTCAAGAGCTAGACTTGAACCAGCATCAGTTTCCTCTAGAATGTCTCATTACGACCAGCAACTATCCCACTGTGCCAGGAGTGCTGTTACTGCAAGAGATTTTCTCTGGGCGCATTTAACATCTTCATCCAAGATGTTGGCTTTTTAAATTCAGAGCCTTCGACATCAACAGATAGCTTTGAAAAAGCACCATTCGTCTTTCGGGTAAGTGGTCTACCCACATTTGTCACAAGTCCTCTTCAGACCAAGCTGTGTTCTCCACGCACTTATATCATCTTTACTTTAGAAGTTAGAATTTTAAAACTCACCAAGATTTGAATACACAACTACAATCTTCAGGCCTGCTTTTTAATAACGTTCCAAGGATGACAGGTTTGTGGAAGCTTCTCATTGCTTTGATTCAACATTTGGGTTTATGACGTTAAAAGCTCAGAAGGGGGATTGAACCCCAAACTATTGAGTCTCCAAACAGGTGTGTTACCTGTTGAGCCACAGACCAGTTTCTCCACAGGTTGTTTCCTTTTGTCACCCTTTCCTCTTGCTGTTGCACTTCAAAGCTCAGAAGCTCAAACCCATGACCCGAGACACGTTCAATGAGGGTCTCAGACTGTGGATTGAAGAAAGTGCTGTTTCATATGAATGTATGTATACAAACTAGCCCTCCAACATACTATTGTATCACCTTTGTTTAAAGATATAGTATAGTATGATTTGGACGACATACTATAGTAAGACCTTTTTTTAACAACAGTATACTATGACCTTTTTTTATGCAAAATACTATTGTATGAATTCTTTTGGACGTCATAAATCTTCATGAGCGACATGCTATAGTTTGACCTGTTTTGGGCGATATTGTATATTATGCCCTTTGTATGCAAAATAATGTAGTATAAACTTAATTATGGGAAATACTATAGTATGACCTTTTTTGAGCGACAAAGTATAGTATAAGCTTTTTTGGGTGTCTTATAGCATGACCTTTTTCAATCAAAATATTATAGCATAAACTATTTTACTATGACATTTTTTATGCTAAATACTATAGTATGACATTTTATGCGAAATAATATAAAATGACCTTTTTTTGGCGACATGCTATAGTATAACATATATAATAGTATCAATATTAATAATAATAACAACAGTAAATAAAAGTTACTTAATAAAACACAACAGGCAATGGAACAGATTGTTTTTTTTCTCTTTTGGCTTTTTTAAACAACTAAACATTTAGAACATAACATTTCTCACATTTCCCTCTCACTTCTCTCTTAAAATACTTACACTACTTTATAAAACACAAGAGGCTATAGAACAGATTTCATAATGTTTTATTTGTTTGTTTTTTGCTGTTGCTTGCTTCTGTTGTGCTTGTATCCCTTTTGATTGGGGGAGACAAGACATTTATTAGAGGGGGGGTTTGCCTCCTCATGCCCTGCATAGAGCCGGGCTGTGTACCTTTAATCTTCCCCATCTTGGTGTTTATTCCAAAACATAAACACACAGAGAGGAGAACGCGACACTCTCCTTCCTTGCAGCACACGTCTCCTTACAGGAGAGGATGTGACCTTTCCCTTTCAGGAAGGAACACTTATATGCGATGAGAGATATTTTATGACAGTCTCCGTCAAGGGAATCCAGGTTGCCCTCCTTTAGAACAACAGTCGTGTAGGTAGGATTATTTAGGTATGTTTTACTTTGCAGTGACAGACACAACCAGCTTCCAGTCACTGTTGGAAGGTCATATGTGCTGAAAGAAGATAAGCAAGTTAGAGAAGCCAACTACATTAGTTGTATTGAGGCTGGAGGGACGTTATTCACTTTGCCACATCCTTGATCAACTTTGTGTGTGTGTGTGTGTGTGTGTGTGTGTGTGTGTGTGTGTGTGTGTGTGTGGATGTGAGTGTGTTGCCACAGCATTTTGCCACAGTTTATCAAGGCTATGACAAAGTGAATAATACCTCTTATAAATGATCTTTTGCCTCCAGCAGTTAATATGTAGCTCTGTTTTGATTTCAGGGTTGCGTTCAGATTAACTTTGGCCCAGAATAAAAAGATGTGGCCGCCTCCTTTAAACGAATTAGGCCAGTCTGTTGCTGGGGTTGCCAGGGCGGATGGCCCTAGCCAACAAAAGCAGAGTTGGATGACAACAAAGTTTAATCTGGCTCAACTTTTTGCCGGACCACAACACAATGACGCCCAGCTGGCCGATCAAATACGCGCAGGCACGCATTCCTGGCAGATCACTTTGTAACACGAACACTACATTTCTGCTAACTTCCTTGCAACGTGATTTGAGCTGCGATAACTTTCTGAAGTTGTCTCCGAGTATTCTAAACAACGTTGCCGCATTTTGGCATCTGATAAACCCTTGGACACATGGATCAGTTGAACTGAATTTCCTGGAGTCCTATTTCACTGTTTCACCTTAAGTGAAATGCCGGTTTCAGACTGAATGCCTGACTCAGATCCATCCCTTAACTCTCACGGCTTCAGCAAGATGTTCCACCCACTCACACCCATCAACCCCATCCCACCACAGGGCCAAACTCACAGGCCTATTGAACTCATCATTCAAATTACTGGGAACCAGTGGAACCTATTATAAGACTATTGTGTATTCATTGAAACTTTTTTATTCCTGCAATTGTGATTTCTCATCATGGAACTCCTCTTGAATCCCCCCCAGCTTGTACACAGATAGGCTTTCTCTCGTTCAATTGCTGCTTCAGAGACTTTCGACCATGTTCCCCATTTGTCACTGTTGAACTTGACTGGTTTTGACAGAGTAGCTTGTCTGAATTTCCAATCCAAAAGCTGTCTGGAAAATCTGTCTGTACTTAAGGAAAGTTTAACATCATTAACTACCCCGCCAGGAAAATTATACGCTTGTCGATACATTTCAGCCAATTCTCTAAGAACCCCAAGCAAAGAGGGAGGCGGCGGCGAGAGCTGGTTAGCACCTTCATGGGAACGGTAGATAACTGCAGCCTGTGAACAACCGTAGGTTGGGTGAATCACGACTTGCACCTGGGCTGGAGAGTCAGTGGTGAGAACGCGATCCCCTTTTTCACAAGTGGCCGATGAACAAGCTTTCCAAATGTTTCCCATGTCAATAATCACACGTCCACCGATAGCCTACAATTGAGCCCTGCAGCAGTTTATTTCCTCTCCGCTGGGTCACAGGCTCGATGCTTTGGTCTTTTTTTTTTCCTCTTCCCCCCCTGGCTACATCAACAGAGCATCTTAAAAACACTGCCACACCCTTAAGCCACACATCCCTGACCGACCAGAGCAGAGCCCCCTTGAAGGATTAAAAACAAAAAGGAGAGAGAAGCAGAAAGAAGAACAAGGCAGGGACAGAAGGAAGGATGAGCCCCTGTTAAAGGGCGCTGGAGCGGCAGCTGACAGAAGCCACATTGTCAATAGGGTGTGAAATTCCTGCTTGGATGAGATGTCCGTCTGGTAAATAGCTGTAGGGACGGAGGGGAGGAGGAAACGCGTCAGCCTGTCTGCCCACACTGGTTCCATGAGCCTTCCCATCATGCCAAAGGAGAGAGGAGGGTTTAACTGTGGTTGCCGATGCCCAACCGATTTCCCCACTGACCTTTGTTGGCAAGCGGCAGGGAGGCCGACATAAAGGCCAACAGAACAGTAGGTGAAGAGGCCCCTATTATAGCGGCGTGTGTGGCCTGAGCGGTTACAGAAATAGCTACAGTACGGGCACGTCATGAAAAAAAGGCCAACAACTGGGGGGAAATTGACATAAATGAATGCAAGAACTCGTGGCACAGTCACAGACGTGGTGTATCGGTGCAATTTCCAAGTTGATGTAATGTGAGGAAACACATATTTTGATGAAAAAAGGAAGGGGATAATAGACTCAGCTGTCAACCAGAATGCACAGCTGTCACCACAATATGGCTTCAAAAGGAGCCTGAATACTTTACATATTGCCATCAGAACATTAAAAAGATGACAATGTAAGCCTTTTAACAAGAAAGAGCCACAGAAATTGAATCACTCTTTTTTTTCTTTTGCTTCTTGTGATGGGATCGACACAAAATTGAACGCGGCGAACACTCAGAAGTGCCGTTTGCCAAACTTAAGTTGGGAAACTTTCATTAAGAGATGACCTGGTTCAAACCTATTAGCAAAAGACCTCGACCTTTATTGGACTGGGGTCGCACCGCTCTACATTGCCTCGCCTCAAACTCCGTGACACATTTCTCCAATAACAGCCCATTAATTAGTTGAGCACATTACACTGTTCAGAGGTGGGACATTTCTTTGCCTGGAGCTGGCCACCGCGTCTCAGGTGGGTAGACACATGCAAATCTGTTTGTTTCATCAAGTGTGAATTCAATTTGCAAGATTCTTTTTAATCTAGAGCACCTTTGCCCCCAGCGCATAGGAGGAGACCACAGAGTTCCTGTTTTGCTCAAGTTTTGATGGAAAACATGAAAAGGAAGGGCAAAGGGAGAAGAGGAGTAAGACATCGAGGTTATACAAAGGCAAAGGAGGGCCGCTGTTGGCGAGGAAGTTCCTGCAAAGGGAAAGTATCTTGTTTTTGGTACAATGAGCCCAACACATTTAATAGATTATCTTGAATTATCTTCAGATCACTTTGCTTATTGCAATTATGCATACGTGTGTTTTCCCAATGGTGGTTTGTCTTTTTATCTCATAATTTTGACTTTTTATCTCACATTTCTAGTATTTTTTATCTAATACCTTTGACTTTTATTTTCTTATTTTGCTTTGTCTTCTTATCTCATAATTTGTAATGTTTGATCTCATATTTCTTGTGTTTTTTCACTTGGCTTTTTATATTGTATTTTTAAAATCTTTAATCTAATTTTTGTTCACATTTTTCATCATCCTGTTGTCTCTTTACCATTTCTTTAAAAAAAAAACTTTCAGAATTTTTAAGTTAGAAATAAAGATTGAAATAGGCAGCATTATCTGCAAATGGAACAAGTTACTTCAAGATAATTCCCCTCACTAATTGTATTAAAAAAACCAAGATATTTTCCCCTAATAAAGTTTCACTTTTGCAGTGCAGGGCCTTTTTACCACCAGTGTAAAACAGCAGACATACAAACATACAGAGAGATAGTACTGGGTTGAGACAGGGGGAAAAAAGATTTTAAAAAAAGGACAGACTGATGTTATCAGCATTTCTGTAGCCGTGTTGCTGTTTGTTGTCTGTTTTGTCAGGGTGTTTTTCTCGTGCTTGTCTGTATAATGTGTTCTGTTTCCCCGGCGGATGCAGCCAGTTGAGAAAACAGGGATTTTTACCGGAGAGGCATCCCCGTCCCTCGTGAAAAGTTTCATGAAAGGATGAGAAGAGGAACACGCCCCATTTGTTCACTGAGATGTGCAAGAATGCTCACGCACACGCGCACACACAGATCGCTGTCTATACACACACTTTGATCTGTACGCTCAAAAAAATTCTCACACACTCAAGCTCACATCTTGTTCTTGGTTTTTCCCATTCAGGTAAGCTTAAACCACTGTCACCACATATACACACACGCTTACTGTAACCACAAGACACAATTCAGGTTCCCCTCTCATCTGACAAACGGGGTTTTTTTGTTTTTTTGTTATTTTTTCCCCCCCGATGATTAAGTGGCGTGGAATGTGTTTTGGGAGTCTAAAAAAGAAGACACATTAATTTCTACCTACGATGCTTGGTTCGGGTCCGGGTGGGCGTAGGCCAGGATGTGTCAGTGTGCGCCGATGACAGACGTGCGGCGTTGGCCCCGCGCTGTCAACGTTCAGGCATGCGGTGGCATGACATCGTCTGTTATCACACCGACGCGATTCAGCCCCAAAAGCAACAGGCCACAAATCACGTCAGCGAAAGCAACAAGACAACATTTTCCATTTTAGGAAGAGGACAGGGGGAGGGATGAGTAAAGACAAAAAAAAAAAAAAAAAAAAGGCTCCCCGGGCCAAACGGAGATGTCTGTTCAGCTATGAGAATGATTACACTTCGTGACGCATTGTGGTTGAGCAAAACAAAAAAAGAAAAAAACGTCATAAATGTCATGTCGTGTTAACCTGTTTTCTCATACCGCACTATGCTATTTATAGTCATTCTCATTTGCAAGTTTTTTTTTTGTCCTGGTCGGTATTGGCAACGAGAACAATAGCAATAATTGTACAGACTCGTTTATTTATTTCAAAATAGAATATGGCCCGGAGTCAACTTGGCAAGTGTCGCCACAAGCAACACAATGAGCAATTAGAGAGCAGAGGACTGCATCTTCCTTTGCGGTGCAGCGAAATTACACAGCAACCGCACACATTTCTTCTGCTCGCCTGTCACTTTGTAGCTGTGCAGGTTTGCCAGTCAGAATAAGAAAGGAGGCAGAGGGAGTAGCACGATAGCGTTTGCAAAAAGAAAACAGCAGGGGGGTACACGTCAAAATGTACTGTAGGTAAAAGAGACAGGTTTATGGAAAAAGGAGATGTGAGCTGCCACAAAACGGTTTAAAAAAAATACAATTTCAGAAGGACTGGCGACTTTTAAGATAAAGTAGTCTCTCCGATTTAATTATTTTTTTTTCCCTCACCCTCAGGATCGCCGTGTTGTATCATTCCATGGATTATATAATCACAACATGGAGCTAAACAGTCGCGATTTTTAGCATCCAATCCCCGTCCGCACACACACACATGCGCGTGTAAACATCATTTCTTCTAAGCAATTTGGTTCCCGTAGCCAAGAAAATAATAGGGTTTTTGGAAAATTGTCTTGGATTCAGTGGTCTCACCCACTTTACTTTTTCGTGAATTTCTTTGTGATATTTCACGGTCCACCGAGCTGCTTTGAAGCTCAGGCAACTTTCTTCCTTAGTGAGAAAAAGTTAAATTGGACCAAAAAAAAAAAGTGTCTCTCTTTTTTTTTTTTTTAAAGGCCATATAGTACAAAGTACTTTTTTGACATAAAATACGTTCGAAACTGTTTTTTTTTTTCCCCTTTTTCTTTTAATTTTGCAATGGCTATAGTGTGTATGTGATGATCCCAATTTTTTTTCCCTCTCAGATTAACAGTATGAAGGTTTGGGATCTGGCTAAGCTCCTGCGCGGCGAGCCGCTCTGATGACAGGCCGCGGCGGCCCCGTGGGGACGAGGACGGACGTTCCTGACACACACCACGCCGCTGCGCTGCAGCACCTCACAGGGGTCACGGTAATCCTACCGTATACCATTACACCGCCTTTAGACTAAACACAGCGCCAGGTGAGAGAGAGAGAATGACGGAGTGTGTTGCGTATGCGTGTAGTGAGTGCGTGGCGTGCATGTGTGTGTGTGTGTGTGTGTAGGGAAAGTAGGGGGGGGGCTGGCCTGTCTCCACTCCTGCTGTAAGT
The DNA here is from genome assembly GCA_036785175.1 of Eupleurogrammus muticus. NCBI lineage: Eukaryota > Metazoa > Chordata > Actinopteri > Scombriformes > Trichiuridae > Eupleurogrammus > Eupleurogrammus muticus. The sequence continues at coordinate 17,184,338 of JAYKQN010000006.1, read as the reverse complement.
TTGTCGCGAACAACAGCGACTGTGCGTGCAAGCCTGCTTGTGTGTACGTTCTGCATAATGCAGAACAGCCATGCCTCAAAAAAAAAAGTCACAGCCAGGAGGCCACTTTGAAATACCAGGTGCTCATTTGGCAAATCCAGGCAACTGGGGTGTTTACATTTCAGCGACTGAGAGGGGAAAAAGACCAGATGCCCCCTTGAGCTGCTGAGCAGCGTCCACACAGAGATCACTCACATCGCCATGGGTGACGGACCTGTGTGAATGTGTGTGTGTGTGTGTGTGTGTGTGTCGTGGGAAGCGCAGAGGGACCGAGTGGCTGGGTAAAGTCACTAAACACCCCGTGATGACTTGCAGCAGGGAAACCAGGAATAGTGCAACAACGCTGAAAATTGGGCACTTTGGTGAAGTTTGTTTGTTGGAACCGCACTCGCTCACAAAAGACACACACACACACACACTCGCTTCTCTCTCTCTCTCCGCTCTTATTACCCCGTTCTCCTTCGCTGTTGCTTTTGAATAGCGGCATTGTCCTCTTCCATTGTTGCCGCGCGGTTTGCAAACAGCTCAAGTACTTCCTCATCACTTAAGATAACAATGGAGCACGAATACGAGTGTGTAATGTGGGGCTTTTGTGAATTGGACAGCGATGCATCGCTCACACACACACACACACACACCCACGCTCACATACGTACACATGCATATATGCAACAACAGAGTTCCTTGTCCCGGCTGGCACTGGAGACATTTTTATTGTTTCATTATGTCTACTATCAATTTACCGGCAGTAAATCCGCTCCGTGTCGATAAAACATGCCTGTCAATTTTCTTCACAGCACCTGCTCATAACAAATCACCGAGCCGCTCTTTCTGACTGATTGCTTCTTGGCAGAGCATTTTATGTTGTCTGTTTGTATCAGCGGCGGGCATAAAGCGTCTGACTGCTGGTTAAAGGTTGATGTGTGGCTAGTGGGACTGTTCTCTTGTGTGTGTGTGTGTGTGTGTGTGTGTGTGCATCTGTGCCATGAAAATGGTCATGGCTGCTTAAGAGGTCTATACATTCATTATAAGTCTCAGTGTCTCAGTGTATGTTACTGTATGCATGCATGCTTGCATGTATGTAAAATATTATATAATAATATTATATAATATCTATTTGAGATCATCATCCGACGTGTTTTTCCACAATCTATAAATATGCAAATCTATTTCATGGCAAAACGTGAACTGCTGTGCACAGGATCTTTCCCGCTTCACTATGGAGTCCATTTTCAGTGCACCGAAGGCTCCGAGTTTCCAGGTCACACTCATGTGAGGTGATTATTGGCCCCAAACCGTTTGTGATGTCACAAAGCACCCTCGTAAGCCCGCACCGTAAAATTGGAATTTCAACGGCACACAGTGTTTCTGCTTCTTCCAGGTGAAGAAACAAACAGTCAAACTCTGCACGTACATCATGCTGCATTTTTTTCTTTTTATTTATTTATTTATTTATTTATTTATATATTTTTTTTTATCACTGCATGCATTTATTTTCAACATCAACAATACAATTAAGGCATCTCCAAACATTTTACGGAGCCGATTTAATGTTTTCTTCCAGGTGTCATGCTACCATATTAAAATAAATGTGTGGTTGTTTGGGTTAACGTCAACCTGTGTGTCATGTAAATGTCACTGGGGATTGGAAAGTGGTTGAACTTGGCCACCTCCTGCGTGTTGCTGTCCGTCAAACGCCTGCCGGGTACAGTCATGTGTTTGTGTGTGTGTGTGTGTGTGTGTGTGTCTGCACAACTGCATGCATTCATCGGCGCTGCCATGTGTGTACTGTGCAGGCTTGTCTGTGCATGGGTGCGATGTTCTTGAATTACACGTCCGCTTTACTGAATTAACTCTGCCATGGATCTCGCCTCTTTCTCGGTCTGCTAGCAGGTTGTCACAACATGCATGAGTAGAGAAAGCAAAACAAGAATGCACTACGTATACCATTATCCCAAACCGCACATTTTGAAAAAAAAAAAACCCACACAACAAGCTGCCGCCTTCATTGGGCTTGATTTGATTTTGTGCCGCGTTTAGGACGGGATATTTGAAGGTAATGAATTCATAGAAGACTTAAAGATTTCTCTGACATTTAAAAAAAGAAAAAAACTCTGTCTCATGATGAGAGAATTTATTATTGAGCTGCCATTAGCAAAAACACTAAATTCCTACGCAGTCTTTCCATGATTATTGTTTACAGTGGCAGCTTTCTTCGATACCCGACAGACCATAAGAGTGATTATGGATGAAACATTTCACCTGTGGGCTATTTACAGCAGTATAACTCGCTGTGACTCATAAGTACTGTAGGTGAAATATTATGAGTTGCAGCCAGGCAGCCCCGACTCAACTTGTTGCCGCGGATATTGATGATGTAATCATGTGTAAGTGCTTGGACAAGTCAGAGCCCCGTGGCAATAACAATAATGTCTGCCCGCCTCGTCTGCTTTTAAGGTGGCGGAGGCCGAGACAACTGCGAAACTGCGGGGTAATTGTGAGTGTTGGTTTCATCTATGCTGTGACTTTAATGTGAGCGACAGGAAGTGAAGGCAGCACAGTCATATGATTGTATACATGCAAACTTGTGCAATGCACATTTACATCATTGTACAACTATTGCATCCAGACTTTAACACTGTGTCATACTGTAGCTCTGAACATGAATATATTTATGTATATATATATATATATATGTACTGTATGAAAGGGTAAGTTTGTGTAACAATAAATAATATAGTTTTCTTTCTTTTCAAGTCTGAAATCCTCTTGATCCGCAGAACACGCTGTAAAAAACCCTTTCTGAGGATCTACTTTCACAGAAATGAGCTCCAGTGGGAACCGTTCCTCGGTGAACTCTGTCCAGAGTAAAGTTGACTCTGGAAAGACAAGTTGATGATTTTCTAATTCGTTTATTGTGATTTGGTTGAATTGATTACATATCTATAATCTTTTTTTTTTTTTGATGAGATTTACTAACCAGTGTAGCCGGGTCAGTAATGGGTTTGCTCCCAGTGGTTGTAGCGACCCCGGCAGGGTACCGCTGTGTTTTGTTGCTTAACATGCTAACTAGTGCACAGGGAGTATCGTCTGGTAAGGAGGAAGAAAACTAATAGGGACGCATGCACGCACGCACACACACACACACATGCCAGGGTAATAAGTACTTTGGTTGCTTTACGCATATGCTAAGGTAATAAATACTTTGCAGACTTTAGATGCACTCTGTCTCACACACACACAGACCACCACATACCCACCAACACTGAGGCAGTAAAGGCTTGGCTCTTACACATCAATACACACACACAGATACATACACACTCTATGAAGTTTCATTCATATCAACTTAATCAGAGACACACACATTAATGGGTGTGTGCACGCCCGGTTAGGTAATAAATTTTGTCAAGCACATGTGTGTGCCTGTGTGCATTGTTGAGCACCGTTTGCATTTCACACGGAACAAGAAGCTGCGTTAGGCGCCTACAGCATGCACGCCTCTGTCTTCCACTGTTTTACAAACGCTGTTGAGCGTTCGCACAAACGTGCGTTGGCAGGTTCTGATGCTACGTGACTGGAAGCGTGTCTTCAGGCACCGTCAATGGGGAACCTACGTCACATGGCGTGCAGCACTGTTTTAGCTTTTAGGTGTTGTTGTTTCAAACTCTGGGCCTTTACAGGAGGTGAAAAAAACACAGATGTCCTACACAAAGCTTTAAATTTCTCGACATGTCTTAATTTTTTTTTTTTTTTTATACATTCCTGAAATATAGATAATCGGATGCAGGCCACTACTTTAGATTTTTGCATTTCCTGCAGTCAGGGCCCTTCAAATCCAATCAAAGGAGAGATTTTAGTTCCTCGATGTTCTACAACAAAGACGAATCCTTGGATGTTATCATATCTATAGTGTCCCAACTTTTTTTGAAACAAAATTTTGACTGAGCCATATTTTTTTAAGTAAAAGTTGACATTTCGGAGTGAAAAGCATTCACTTGTGAGTTGAAAGCTGCGCATGCATTTTGAAAGTGGAACCTCATACACATGCACACACACACATGCATGCACACACACTAACTAGAGTTTTGCAACATCATGCCAGGTGTCTCCAGCCAACTCCACGCAGGCTACCACCCCCGCCTCTGCAGAACCATCCACTTTAATTTCAACGCCTTTATCCGCTTTTCAGATCAATCAGTCGAACCTTCGTACCCATGCAGGCAGAGTCATTAGAAATATTACAGGCATTCTACCCGGGGATGTGGCTGACATTTCCTGTCGGGCACTCAGATTCGAGGGTGGCGGCGGTTATGGCTTTTTTTTTCCTGTTTCCCATTACTCAGCTTTTGGGTCACGGTACGCCGTATACGAGTGTGATCATGCGGAGCGGCCGGATGGGAGCCTGGTTGAATGGTAGCACGGGCTAAACTGGAACCATGTGCTTTTGCGGTTAGAAGCTTTGTCATGACTAACTACGTCTGGGAGACCCGGCGTAGAGCCGGACACTGGGGGAGGATAAGGGAAATCTGTTTTTATACCTGACTGACAGCAACTTGACAGGGACAATTTGTTGTGATTTGATGCTCATAGAAAAACCTCTGCTTCACTCAGTGGCTTCAATTATTTGAGATACGAGCGCCATATGCAGTATCACCGATTTTCATATTCCCCCAAATGACAGCAAATTCCTCCAGGCCTGTTTAATAATTGAATTTCCTGGCTTGTTTTTGAGGCATGTTGATAGTGACCCACGGTAACCTACAGTAGAGCCCGTCTGTCAACATTCGCCACTGTTGCCGGCCCCTCGGAGGGGCCACAGAGCACGCGGAGCGTCGCGTTCTGCAGCTGGACACGCCGAAAGGTCAGGGGTCAGCGGAGGATTTCTGGGTACGGAGGAAGAAAAAAAAGTTGGCCCACAGGGGAGACGCTGTGTTGAAACTGTGTGTTGGGCACTTTGAACAATGTTATCTCAGACAGTGTGGGGCTCCCAGCTAATCAATCATTATGTTATTGGATCGACTCTGGTGATTACTCATCCCGGACCTTTGATATTGCGGGCCTGGCGTCAAACAGAGATCCCCGCTACCCCCCGCTAGGGCCACGTCCTTCGGAATTTTCGTCGCGGCTGTATTTCTTCAAAACCTTTAGTTATTAAAATAAATTGAGTGTTCTTTTTCTCGGTGCCGACGCGAAAGTAATCCGCCAGCGTGATGGAAATGTCCACAATATTTATGAATCCAAAGCGATTGTCTTGGCACGAGTTCGGGCTCGAGATATTTCAGGCTCAGCTGTGGATGTGGGGGGACGGCGTGTAAATCTGTAACGGACAGGCGGGCGTAGCTCAGGTGCACGGAGGTAGCGGGTCACACATTGAGAAGGCCATGCATTTACAATGGCCATGGTAGTAGCAACACTGAACACACATGATTTTTTTTTTTTCTCCACACTGTGTTAATGGGAAAATCTCTCATGCGGACAGTTGAGTTTCAGGCTGGCTGCTGTTCACGCCTTGACCTCCCCCACCTGCCCTGACACCCCTGGGCCAGACCGTAACATGTAACACGGAGGCGTGGAGGCGAAAAGGGACAGACGAGACAAAGGATGTTTGAGCACAGGGTGAGGTGTGGGGTTTTGAATTAAGACTGTCTCTGTTTTGGAAAGAAGATGATTGATGACTACATTACTGTAATGTTGTCCATATCTCACACACACACACACACACACACACACAGAGGCACATACTAGACTGTGTTTGGCTTCCAAATCAGTTGCAATGTCACAAATCGTTTTACGTTACGACCGTGTCACAAAATGATTTAAGGTGAGCACAGAGAAACTTTCCCATCAGCAGTCAATGTCAAACTCATATTGAGCGAAGGTCAAACATCAGAGTCAAGTACTGGTAAGTGTGAGGAATTCTTCAGTCTATGTTGTGACGGGTTCAGCCTTTATATATGCTGGACTTATTCTCTGACCAACACAATCACTTTAGATGCAGAAACATTGTTGAGAAAAGAGAAAATAATGCTCAATTGATTTTAATAACCAAACAATTGATTTTAATTGATTTTAATAACCAAACAACCTGGAGAAACATAGCCAGAATATCAGTAAAATACCAATTTGTTTTTTCACAATATGACTCTATATTTTAGAGTGAAGTGATCCACTCACACTCACATTAGTGCTGCTTTTAGACCAGATCCAAAGAGAAGTGATTTGAACATCAGATTTAGAACGTCAGAAGAGAAGATTATCTAAGATATGCATTTGTTTTAATCATTTCGTAAGTGAGTTTCTCATCCAAACACCTCTCCAAATCGTGCAATAATCGCTCTAATTATAAGCGTGGGCACCCATTACCTTAATGGGGTGAATCGGACACGCCCCCCCCCGTATCCTGCCACATGACCATGTTTGCGCCTGTTGGGTTCATGCAAGTCGAACATGTTTAGCTGAAGCTATCAGCTGAACCACGGTTGAGGATAAGGGTCTTCTTGTGGCTCCAAATCAGTCATTTCACACTCGCAGGCTTCCTCTAAAGAGCGTAGCCGAACCTTCGGTTGGACGTGTAGCGCGTTCACGCACACACACCCCCAACCTCCACCTCAACCTCGACAGACCTCATTCCCCGTCAAACAGCAAACTGCTGACTCCTCCTGTACGTGCTCTCTATGTAATCCTGTCATACCTTGTGCTCAGCACAGCATGTAATTTTCACGCTGTTTGTCGGCTACGTATGTGTGTGTGTGTGTCTGTGTGTGTGTGTGACGCAGTGATTATTGTACGTGTGATGACCGCGTGCGTCTATGTCTGCCTGAACCGTCTGTTGGCGAGCGCCGGTGACGGGATGTTGACTCACACTGCAGCCAGGTGAGACAGACGGGAGCTGGTCGGTGTGGAAGTTGGGGTGTTGGTGGTGACGTGGAAGTAGAGAGTGTGTGTGTGTGTGTGTGTGTGTGGAGGGGGGGTGTGTGTGTTGGGGAGGAGTTTAGGAAGGAGGTGCTGATTTACAGTGGCAGGACTGGAGCTGGAGGCGAGAACTAGACAGTGAATGCTGTGTGTGTGTGTGTGTGTGTGTGTGTAGAGGAGGGTAGATGATGGTGGTCTTCACATGGGGGGGGGCCCTGGTTTGGTTGGGGGCTGCATTTGTGATCCTGTGTTAAGTGCTCGGTCAGTGGTGAAGGCCTGGAGGATTAGATCCCCATCCCTTCACCTCCCAAAAAACTCCTGCAACCATCCCCCCAACCCCACCACAACCCCCCCTCACACACACACACACACACACACACACACACACACACACACACACACACACACAAACACACCTCCGCCCCTGCCTGGATTCCAGCTTTAAGCCCTTGTGAGATTCTCCAGAGCCACCCACCACCACCAACTCCTCCTCCTCCACCAGTACTACTACCAGTCCTCTTTGCCTGTTCACTTACACACACACACACACACACACACACAGGCGTCAAAAGACACTCCAGCATAACCAACGGCTCGCCATTTTCCCTCAACATCGCCAGAGTGAAGCGATCCACTCACACTCACATCGCATTAGTGCTGCTACCAGTCCAGACCCCGACGAGCCTGCGAGAGTTTTATGCCTGTTAGTGGGAGTGAGTGAATGTGTGTGTGTGTGTGTGTGTATCAAAAATCTTCCGCGATACGCTGATATCCTGGCAGGGGACAAGTGTGAGGAGGGATGGATGAGGTTAGCCGGGGTCTGGCGAGGCCACGCTAGGTGTAGAGAAAGCTTGAGAAATTTCCATATGGCAGCAAAGCGTCTGCCAGTTTGCTTATTGAGTTTCTAATGTGTGCCAGGTGCCGCGGGATGTTCTCAGGAGCTCCGTGTGAGGACCGTTTCTGTGTGTGTGTGTGTGTTTGTTTAGAGTTGTACTTGGAACAAACTGCGGACTCTAAACCAGATCAGGCACTGTTTATTGGTGTCACAAATTCGATTTCAAAGCATTTGGATTTAAGTACGAGTGGAATTGTATTCTTGTCCTTTACAGGGATTACATTGAAGGGAACTGGTTTGGGTCAGGTATGTTTTGGTAATGGGTAGTGGTTCCAGAAAAATAAAAAAAATAAAAAAATCAAATAAAAATCAATGCACGGCCTCCAGAAACAGTTTCCTTGTGTGTTGTTTCGTGTTTTCAGCGCCGATCTTGACCCTGACGCTCATTATGTAGTTATGTAACAACAGGGCTGTGTACAGTTTTACTGCTGCCATTCATGGAGCGGGGAAAAACTCTCAAGCGTCACACTGGACCCAAATGACACACTCCATGGAAAAGACACGGTTGAAAAATAAACCTGCTCCGTGCGATTTGTAAAATCCCAACCGTACAGCTGTAACCTACAGGACCGTTGATTTATTAACATGGACGTTCCAGCCATTGCAACCCACCCCCCTCCACATGTTGGTTTATACCAAGCCCATAGTTATGGTTTGACACACTTATTTTTTACATTTGGCACACAGTAGGGGGTTCAGGAATTCTCAGAGACCTACGCCTGGTAATCCTTTTGTTTATCAAACTTTTTTTTTTGTTGGGGAGGGGGGGCAGGTTTTCTGATCTTTCGAGAGAAATTCTCAAAGGTGTGACAGAAGGAATGAGTTTGGAAGGTATCGGCATATTTTGTTTCATAACTCAAGTCGCTGTAGGATCTTTTTTTTTTTTCAGAAGCAGTAACAGAGGTGGCCGTTGTAACTCGGCGAGCTTCTGGTCGCCCCTTTGATGGCGACCAGGCAGCGGAGCCGGGGCTTCAGTGGTTTTGGCAACAGGCGAGACAGCCCAACTTTGAAGCTGCCACAGATCCTCTTACCCAAAGACGCTTTGCTAATAAAAAAAGATTTTCCCCCCCCTTCAAACACACTATGTCTTTGGAAGGTACATAGGAATTCATATATATATATATATATATATATGGGTATTTTCTGTGTTGCCTAATCTGAGGCTCTGCTTAAAGTCCCTTTTTCTCTGATCCTCCGTATTTTTTAAACCTCAAGATCAAATCTCTAACATCAGAGATAATATAATGAGAATAACAAGGAAGGCCTTTTTATCGCGTCTGTGTTTTTTTTGCCACAAAAGATGTCATTCAAATACGCTCCTCGGTTATTATGGGTGTTATTTTGTAAGAGTAAACATGTTTTTTTAATAATAAAAAGTTATGTAATTTCCTGTTATTCTCTCTATATATATATATATTTGACTTTTCCTGAAGGCTCTTATCTCTCATGTTGAGCCATGTCACAAAGCTACATCAATAATAACCGCACAGGTGAAAACAGACTGACAATAGTTTAAAGGAAATTTACTTCTCAGGCACGCAGGAACACAAAGTTTAAAGCATCCCGACGACAAAAGCTGGAACACCAAGAGCCGCGGAACCTTTTGTTAAATCTAGGAGATGTACAAATCATTTCCTCTCATTATATCTGCCAGGTGGATGCGCTAAAATGAAAATTAAAGCTAAATTCAGAGCAGCACAGAACTGTTCTGCTCTGAAAGACAACTTTGGGCCTAGTTTACTTTGCCATAATATGACTATTAAATACTGATTTGTTTAAAAAAAATACACAAATTACTGCTTAATTGTCCTGGAGCTTTCAAGTCAACTCTTTTGGTCACTTCCATAGATAATATTCAAAATGAAGCTGCACACATTATCCAAATGGCAGACGTTTAAATATTTACATTTGGTTTTATTACCACCCAACACCGTGACCGTGTAACGCCGACGCGTAGCACAGACACACAACAGACCACATGCTTCCATCTGTCTGCCTGCGCCGCTCAGGAAATGACGTCCAATCACCTTTCAACTTTACACTAACACTCCAGTCGTTTGGCTTCGCTTGGACATTTCACAGGTCTCAGGCAGGAAAATTCCTTTGTATTAAAAAAAAAAACAATACAAAATGAAGCAAAGGAGCCGAAGAGTACTGCCATTCCCTCACATTAACTTTAATAATAATAATAGCTCCCCGCTTCTGTCTTATCTTCAAATACTGCTGAAGAAACATTAATATTCAACACAATTAATAATGAAGTTGACTTGTGCTATTTAGCCCAGTATTAATGCTGACCTTGCTAAGTTCAGCCTCTACTGACATCCCCGGCCCTATTATACACTTCATGCCTAATTAAATACAGCATATTAAATATATTACTAAATTATAAAAATTAAATAAAAGAATAATAGGAGTGTTATTTTTTGTAAATATTCACTTAATATCAGGATATGGCTGTGTGCCAGTAACCTGTGTGCTGATGTGGCTTATTATCTTTACTATTATTATTATTATAATTATTTTAAAAAAATAGTTAATAATAAAAAAAAAGAAGAGGAGAAAAAAAGTTGCTTCTATCATGATTAAGTCTGATCTCCAAAGGCCCACTTCCAGCAGATGATTTCACTTTGTTTACTGCCGTTTTGCAGAGAGACTGAAGCACTTACTGTCGCAGTAAAACGACGAGAAGGCTGCGGAGATTGAGGAGAAAGGCTGTAAAAGCCCGGGTCGTGACAGATGCCCCCCCACCCACACACACACACACACACACACACATACACACACACACCAAAAACGCGTATTCAAGAAAAAAGGAAAAATAAATTGCAGCTCTATAGTCCTGCAGGAAACACACACACACACACACACACACACACACACTGCTGTGTTTTGGCCTGCCAGGTATGACTCGCTCCATTATAAATAAACAAGAGCAGTTGAAGTTTGCTGCTCCATGTTCAGCACCGGTTCGCATCAACCTCTCCACTTGGAAACTTTCTGAACTTTGTTAATGCTTCATATTGCACATAGAAAAAAAACAACTCTGAAATCCAAACGACTGTAACACGGTGATATTTGTTTGTTTTTTCTATTATTGTTATATCAGTCAGTTAAAGTCTTAAATTGACTTTTTTTTATATTCAATCATATCGTTTTAGAAGCGGAGTCTAGGAACAGAAAAAGACGGTGGATGTGATGATGTCATTTTTATCCTCACAAATGGGCGAGGTGCGCTTTTAGATTCCCAGTGTGTGTGTGTGTGTGTGTGTGTGTGTGTGTGTGTGTGTTTTACGTAGTCGAGCAGTTAAATGGAATTTTTTTTATTATATATATGCATTTATTTTTGAAACGTTTTTAATCAAAGCAATAACTCAAAATAACTTCTCTCTTACTTGTGTGTTTTTTTTCCATGCTTACGGGGCGACCCGCAGGGGGGCGCTGTGCGTCCATGCCTGTACATGGTCTGTCTGTCTGTGAGAGTCCCACAGAAAGGAAAGGCAGTGTGACACGCTGCAGGGAAGGTAACAAATAATAATAACAATAAAACAAAAACACACACACGCACGCACGCATGTGTTATAATATTATAATAATATAATTAGGTATAAATTCACAGTCGAACCATTAAAATCGAGTCTTGGTTAATGCAAATCACAGTTTTTCTTCCCTAAATTATATCTAAGTATTCTATTTTTGATACAGCCAGATGGAATACAGACTGTGGATGGGAACAGTGTCTGGTGTGTTGGAGCCGCGAGGAAACAAAAGGAAGAAGTGAACGCGCCTATAATAAAGAAACGCGACGATCATAATTCCTAATATTAAACGTGAAACTAAATGATTGTCAAGGTAGACGTGTTTTTTTCCTTCTTCTTCTTTTTTTTTTTATCAATGCAGCTGCTCCAACTGTAACCCCTCCTCTCCCTCCCTCTCTCTCTCTCTCTCTCTCTCTCTCCCTCCTTGCCACTCTCTCCTTATTCATCCACGGCAGTTCGCTTCCATTCCAACACAAGCCGAGCGACGCGGACGGTTCAACGCGAGCAGCCAAAATCCGCTCAGGGAAATAAAAAAAAAATATATCCGACAGAAAAAAACATTAAACAACATAAGCCGTCGTCTTCTTCCACGGGAATACCACGCCGCTTTTTAACCACACGCTCGTCGGACGCATGCGAGCGCGCACACACGCGGACTACACCGCGCCATGGTGCTGACACAAGTGCGGCTCTCGCTGCTTCCTCCTCTGCTCTGAGCGCAGGGAAAGTCGGTTTGGATCTCCCCTAAAAGGCTCTTATTTCTTCTTATTTTTATTTTTTTTTGCTGTTGATCTTTTCTTTTCCATTTTTTTTTAGTTTTTTTTTTTATTGTGACTACCAACGCAACCGTGCTGGAACTACCGTCCGGATGGTGGCCGCCGCGCGCTGGACTACCTGTTTTCAGCTGAATCGCTCCACGCGAGGGGAGAGCACTGTGGTGCCTGCGCCGGCTGCGTTTCTTTACGCCTTTTCAACAGAAAAAATAACAAATAAGGGAAGAAAGGCTGCGTAAAGGTGCTATTCCCTCCACCTGTACGCGTTGCCTTTTTTTTTTTTTTGGTGAAACAGTGGGGCATGACTCTTCTGGTTCTGGTTTGACACAGCCGGGACAGGGACCGGGTGCGTCGTGGACAGTCGGATCGCGGACCAGGATTGTATCTTCTCCCCCCCACTTCCACCTCCACCAACAACAACACCCCACACTCCACTCTCCCTCGCTCTTTCTCCCGTGGGTCTATTTACATGTCCGACCTGACCGCTTTATGACAATGGATTACTTTCTGCTTTTATGCAGCCTCTTGCTGCCCGCGGTGTCTGCCGTAGAAGGTAAGAAATCCCCCATTCACCATTCACATGTTATATTGCTATATATATAAATATATATATATATATTCATAGGCAAAGTGGTGGGCACCCATGCCTCTGAGATATTGGGCACCGCAGCGGGGTGACGCTCCTCCTTGTGCCCACATTCTTCATTCTTTATTTTAGCTTCAGCCCCGATTTTTTTATTTAAAAAGGGTTTAATTCACAAAAAGTGACCATCTGGCTTTTTTTCCCCTCTTCCCCTTCTTCTTTTTTTTTTTTTTTGATGGAATTACTGTGTTTCTGCAGCGGAGCGCTGTGGCCGTGGCGAAGGTTTCAATACGCGATTGTTATGCGCGTCGACAAAGCTCATCCATTTCAATGGCGGTTGTGTCTATTCGGGTTTTTTTTTTTTTTTTCTTCGTTACTTAAAGGAAATTAGCTCCACACTGTATCCCATCGGGGAGTCGCGACACCGAGTTTTTTCCACCACCACCACCACCACCCCATCCCCAACCCTTCCCTCCACGAACACACACACAAACACACACACACTCTCCCCACCCTCAGGTCGGCTTCGTGTATTTTAGAGCTGTGGAAGTGTGTGGCCTTTTGACATGTAGCTTAAAAATCCAAAGTGTATAATCAATAATAATGGGCATTGATGATCGATGCATTTTGAGCTACAATACACATGTAACAATATTATATTAATAATAATCAGGAGTCGCACAATGTAATTAAACAGGCTGAGTAAATTCAAATGACCTGACTTAATTTAAATTTCGTTTCAGCACTGTTGTTATGTGCCTCCTATAATAAAATACATTAATTACGTTCGTGTTTTACAGCACTTGCTTCCAACAACAAGTCCTTGTGCCTTCGCTGCGCGTTGATGTTTGCCGTGCGTAAAACCGATGGGACATTCTAAGCGTCCCCCCTTCCTCCTCCTCCTCCTCCTCCTCCTCCCGTGCCCTGCGTGATAGTTGTCCCACTCGGTTACTTCCTCCGCGTTGGTGAGCGTCTCGCTCCCCTGCGCCGCTTCGAGCGCGAAATAAGAGTTGAAAAGGGAGCCTGAAGGTTCGAAACCGCGGACGCACGGAGCCTTCCCCGGTTGGCTCGCGGTGCCAAACAGAAACTAGGACAGTGGGACAGTAGGGCTCAGTGAGACGCGGGTTCTTTTTTCAGCTTGTTCGCGTCCTGCGCGCTCGCTGACGTGCGGGACATTTGGTTAATAACGAGTGGACGTATAATTAGACAAATGGGATGAATTATTTGTAACTCTTTGTTTGAACTTTTTCATATATAAATATATATATATATATATATATAATTCCAGTGGGTAATATGAAATAAAACGGAAACATGAGTTATTTATTTAGTGCAGCCAGGCTGCCTGAACAGTAAATCAATCATAAAAAAAAAGTGGAGAACAGTTTTATTTATTGCGCTCCACTGGCAGCTCGTGTTACTCAGTAAAGTGCCCTTTACTGAAGCGGATCATTCCGTTAATTGAATGCAAATCGAGTGTATCTCTGGTTTCTCTTTTGCAGTGTATTTTTTATTTTATTTTATTATTATTTTTTTCAGTCTCTAAAAGCAGCCGCACGGGCCCCGTTACCGTCCTTCACCAAAACCTCCCGTCACTTCATGTTAAAGTTTCCTCTGTCTGGACCAGGCGCAATAAACACACACACACACACACGCACACACACACACACACACACACACACACACTGGCAGTGCTGTGATTAATCAGTATATTGTAAAGCTTATCTTATTCGGTTTGTTTATGGTGTGTTTCACAGTGGCTTTCTGATAAATCCCATATCTGCACCAGGCACTCAGACCGTTTGGACCCTCGTTGCGCACATTTATGGGAAAATTAAAGTCAGTAAAGGGATGAATCGGCTCATGTTACTGCTTCCCAATACCACCAGATTCCCCCTGCACTAAATTATTTTGAAATTGTAGTTTCTTTATTTTTGCTATAGACCCCCCCGGACCCCTCCAGCGTGACCCCCCTCCCCTGAAGGTCACCTGACCCCAGTTGGGAACCACTGACTTAAAACACATGGCACGGACGGATGAGTGGAGCCTTGTTGTGCTTAAGTTTTAGGACTCCAGAGGTTGACGGAAGGATAGAGAGAGAGGGGGGGGGGCTTGCTTGGTGTTTTCTTGACAGTAGCAGTGGCTCTGATGCTTGGAAATTGTTTCGTGTTGTTTGGTTTAAAACAATATATTCCCCGACATAAGTGATGCCATAACCTGCACCCGGGGCCGACCTGGCCCTGGGTTTACCTTAAAGCTTTTAATAGAGCCGCGGTGATTTATGGCCTTATTCTTTTCTGGGATATCGGGGAGGGGGGGGGGCTTTATGGCGATTGGAGGCAGAAACGAGCGGCCTGGCCAGGGGGAGTTTCCCCGGCCCCACCGCGCGTCTCTCCCGGGTACCGGGGTCACGCAGCTCCGGGGGGAAGGCTCGTAATGAATTCATGTTTTCTTTTCTCTTTTTTTTTCCTCCTCTTTCTCTCCCCCTCTTGTTTGGGCTTTTTCTCCCCCTCTTTTTTTTGCCCACATCCGCTACTCAAACGGGAAAAGCAATAGTTAATCCCAGCGTCTTCGATCTCGAGAATTGAGCTGCTTTTAATTATTTAATTATGGAACTCTCCCTCTTTCTCTTTCTGCCAGTCCCACGGTGCGTCGCCAGCAACGCGTAGACAATGTAGGTGAATCTGCTCAGACATTAACCCCGTTCACTGATGTGTGCGTAATTGTACGTGGCACAAAACGAGAATGACCTGAGGTTGTTGTTGCGCGCTGGCTTTCGGATTCTAGTCACGTCGACGTGTGGAAATGGAGGAAATAAAGAAATAAAGACGCGCGTTTTCCTTATAATATGGATACGGTGGATGTATCTAGTGAAGTAATTGGTGTGATTGCTGTTTTCAGTGTGGTGTGATTGCGATAAGAGGCGCATCAGCGCGCCGCTGTGAGGTGGCCCGGCTCTAGAATAAAGGCCTTGACTGTTCCAACCTGCGGCTGCTATCAGTGCGCACGGGAGACAAATTGCGCCGTTGACAGTCCTTATTGCGCACAGGCGGTTTGGTTACTCTCCGGTGTAAATTACTTGTGATGGAGTGGAGGGCGCACTGGAAAAAAAAAAAAGGAAGAGAGAGAGAGAAGACATGATCAGAGGCACCATAAGGACATAAAGAGGACGACCAGTAAACCTACTTGGGTGTGTGTACATTACGGCGTGGCAGTGTTGCTTAAAGTAGACGCATTACTCTTTCTTATATGGACGTTTACAGGCTGTGGAAGCTTTAGAGGGTGTTTCAGACTCACGGCGGACCCCACTTAACGTGAACAACCTCACAGGTTATATGTTAGGTATATAGAAACAAGTTTTCCAAGTAGGTCGTGTATTTAAAAAAAAAACAAAAAACGCAGCCATCCGCCGCGATGCCAAAAGTCCAAACCTATCATGAGTACTGAATAACTCTCACCTCGGATAATTTCCTGTCTAAACTAAGACAAATGGGCTTTTATAGCGGGTTCCCAGGTTCCCCCGCCTCACCCACTCTGCTTTCCCTCCTCCTATATATAGTAGAATTCGTAGCGTGATTACGCACCAGCTTTTGAAGCGCGCATGTTTGTGTTTTTTTCATGTGGGCGAGATCACACCTCCGCGGGAGCTTTTTTTTTTTCCCCCAGCGCCTGTTTGCAGTTGGCACGTTTCTCATCTTCTACTAGTGTCTCTCTCTCTCTCCCATGATTTATTCCATCCCTGCGCTTTCCGTGGCAGAGGAGCTCCCCTCGGCAGCATCATTATTATTATTTATACGATCGGACGTCGTGACAGTCGAATGATCCAGTGGCAAATACAAAGAATGGGAGGGATAAAAGTTTTTTTTTTTTTCACTAGATAATCAACATCCACACATTAATAATAAAAACTGTATTTTTTCCAAACATCAAAACTGTAAACATGTGTAATCTACCTAAATATACTTTACGCACATTTGAATAAATGTGCGTAAAGTATATTTAGGTAATTAAATGAATGTTTTTTTAAACCCTTATAAGACAGTTTTTTTTTTTAAATCAATCTCTGTTCTTCTACAATAACAATAAATTGCAAAAGATCAACCCCAGGCTTATTTATAGGGTTCCTGAGTGCTGCGTAATAAAGGCAGGAGGCCAACAGGCCATCTAGTACGGCACACTTGACGTCCGGCCCTCAGACGCCGTTTCAGCGTCGGCCTGTGTGGCCGCAGCACGACTCGACACTCGGCTTTATATGCTAAACTTTACTCCAGCAGCTTTTCCACATTAACACCCGAAAGCAAATTGGCGAACAAAACGTTGTTTTGGGTCACAATTGAAGTGACAAAAGGAACCATTAAGAGGCTCTTTGTGGTCACTCAAAGGCGGAGTGGGAGCCGCTAAAGAGGCGTGGAAGTGAATTAACAAAATAATAAAAAAAAGTAAAGTCATCCGGACAATTCTGTTAATGGATCATCCTTGACGGCGGTGGAGGTCTATCTGTCTGTCTGTCTAGTTAAATAATAATCACATCCGAGGACAGTGAGATATAAATATATATATATATATATATATATATATATATATATATATATATATATATATATATATATATATATATATATATATATATATAATTAAATAAGTTAACGCAGTGTAATTAGTGAAAGTCACATACGCGTCAATTAATGCAGCGTTATTGATCCGAGTTGAATCGTCTAGGCGCAGCCTCCTCACAATCAGGTTGGATGATGATGATGATGATGATGGGGAGGGGGCTGCTGTCTTCTAGCTGGAAGCAATTACCAATTCATAAGGATATTTATCAATGTGTCCTGAATCAATTGGCTGGTTGACGGATGACTCCAGCCACAGATGCACATTGAGCACTATGTCCTGATTGTATATATATATATATATATATATATATATATATATATATATATATATATATATATATATAACACTTAAAAATACTTATCATTTCATTAGTGAGTGATTTAATAGATATTATAATTATATATGTTTAATATGTAATTAATATTTTTGATTATCGTTAAAATATAGAAAATATAACAATAATCAATAATTTTCTGATTAAGGATTTTTAGTATTAGTAGAGTCATTCTGAGCAGAGGAATTGTAAAATTCTTTTTTTTTTTTTTTAACTCTGGGTTACAATTCCGTCCATCATAAGGACCTTTGTTCTGCCTTACTGCTGAATGCATTGAAACCGAGTGAGTCAGTTTTCCCTGTCAAGTTATTTTTCCACCCTTTACTATTCCTCATTGTAGGGCATTTTATAGTCCAACTCCACATATTTGCTATGTGAATTAAAAAAAAAAAAATGTCACACATATGCAGACTTGCACTTGTTCAAAAAGAATAAAGGAACATAACCCATGACAGTAAACTACAGTACCAGGTCACCCCTCCTGGCCTCCTGGTGTACTGACCTCACAGGGATCCCAGCCCCAGTGGGTAGGTCACATGCTCGGCGACCGCCATATTGAACAGATGTACAGTGACTTAGGTTCAGATTGGCGTAAGGCGCTCAGTAAGAAAAGGGGGGGTGGGCAACGGCATGTTGGGAGCTGGGGTGGGACGGTATGGGGGTTGGGGGGAGGGTGGTAGATATGGGGCAGATTTGGATCAGAGACCTTTACAGATGTGACGGGCCTGCGAGAGCGCTCATGTGCGCCGGCGGACGGTTCACGGCTCAAATGGCGGCGTGGAAAGATTCACCGAGCTGGAATTTCACATGAAGGCAGAGCAACAGCCGCGTCTGGCCTGCCGGGGCCTTCCACACAGCAGGAAGTGGACGGGGCAGGGTGAATGGCGAAACCAGCGGATGAAGCATGGAGTCAGAGAAATATTAGCGCAGCGTATTATTCTAACCCCCGTATCCAAAGCAGCTCCTCCATCTTTTCAGCAGATCTAAACACTTACATATGAGAAGCGGTGCTAATAGAAAAAAGTGGCGAATTTCATTTTAACAAACTGTGACACTAAAGCAGTCTTTTGTAACACAAATGCTGTGATCTCATCCGATGGAAATTACACAACGAACAAAAATCTGTAGCACAACATTTTGCATCTCAGCAGAATTTACACCTTTCCTGACAAACACAATCACGCAGGGTTTAAACACTCGCATCGCCGCCGTAACTCCTTCCGACGTATTTACGTTCCTGTGCACAGGCCATAGGAAGTAGATTAAACTGACTTCACCAAGAGGAGATTCTTGGAGGAACATTTTTCTGGAGAAACCCCAAAAAGCTGCGTGCATGTCTGGCTGTTTTGTATCAGCCGTTTGTGTGTATTCGTGTGTGTGTGTGTGTGTGTGTGTGCAGGCTGTCCTGGCATCTGACAGAGGGGGCCTTGAGGGATGGCAGGTCTTTGACACCCACTGTCTAGAGCGAGCAGGAGAGGGCGAATGTGTCTGGGCCTGCCCACCGCACAGACACCCTGCTGCTGTCTGTACTCAGCCGAGCAGAACAAGAAAGAGAGGCACACACACACACACACACACACACATACACAAAGGGAGGGAAAGAGAGCGAGGGAGAGCTGTTTGCACTCAAAGGGAGAGCAATATGGGTGGTACATCTAGTGGGTAGGAGTGTATGTGTGTGTTTCAGTCACGGAGGGGGGGGGGGGGTAGCGTGTCAGGATATGCATACTTCAGCAACGAAGGTTGATTGCATTAAAACAAAAGTAAAGTGATGGCAGGCATTGAGAGTAAAGTTCAGCCTAAACCCCAGTGAAACGGATAATTGCTGTAATAGCAGCAACAGATTCTACATATAAATCATTTCTCCGTCCCTCTTCTAATTTTATATCTCCTGCAAGGGGATAAAACTATATATATCAAATTGTTTTTTTTTTGTCATGGGAAAGACCAGCATATGGTAGATTTTACAGTGTGTGTGTGTGTGTGAACAGATGATTGGTGATTCACTTTACTCAGCACACTCCAACGGACTCACCTCCGCGTCCAGTCGTTACAGTACGATATTAACGGCCTCGCAAATACTGGTGAAATGTTTGACATAATATTAACGGCCGTCCGCCGGTGTTTTACAGGCGCTGTCTGCGCCGGATGTCCATAAAAACGCAGCTGACTTGACCAGGTGTCAAAATGTGCAGATAATAAGTGAGTTAGGAGCCGCTGTGATTTCCACCCACGTCCTGTGACCCTGATCCAGGGGAGGGGTCACGAGAGGGAGAGGGTCTTTTTTGGATGATTTTTTTTGGTAGGGAGGGGAGGGGAGGTGACGCTCTGCAAGGCTATCTTGTTCCCTTTTTCAACAATAGCCGCTCTAACACAATCAAGCTCCAGGGGTTATCCTACTCCAGCAGTGAATAAAAATACACCGAAGAAGGATGTGTATATTTAGAGGGACGCACCGTGTGTGACTTTCCACAGCTCGTTGACTCACATAAACGCCGGCAGAGACCCGGGTCAGAGATGTGTGTTTGACTTCTTTCCCGTCATGGCGTCCGGCCTGTGACTGATGACTAAGGCTCTCCTATGAACATGTGACGGACATGTACCTCGGCGAGGGCGGAGACAGCCGGGGCAGTTAGCGGAAGACGGGGGCCTCCTTCTATAGCTGAATTTTTGATCCACCTCAGGCTTCCTCCTCCTCCTCCTCCTCCTCCGAGAATTTCTTTACAAGCCTCAGACTCTTGTAACGAATTCTGCCGATGGAGCAGAAAGAGATCTTTGATAGTTTTCTTTAAAAATAGCCGGTTACATCTGGAGAGTGGACGATGCAGTAAAAAAAAAAAAACCCTCTATACCTTGAGGGCGAAGGCAGGCTGTGTCACCTGGTTTCAGCTTGGCCATTCTTGTTAAATATAAGAAGAAAAGAGCGATGGAGGAAACGGGGAGGGAGATGTCTTTGTTGAGTTTAACTGTATTTTTGGCTGCTTGATGGTGGGACTTTTTTTTTTTTTTTTTTTGAGACGCAAGGGCCTACAGCTCCGGGCCATGTTTCCTTCAAGTGCAGGAAAACAGCTTTTGCTGTTTTTTTTTGTTTTTTTTTTTCTGTGTGAGTCAATGCGTGGTGATGGCTGCAGCTTCAAGGAAAAGCCGAAGCCTTGATGGATGAGCTGGAACGTCCATCTGTAATTAACCGTAATGCATGAGTGGGAACAAGTGAGTGTTTGAACGCTGTCGATTTTACTTGATAAGGGGTCTGTGTGCGTGCGTGTGTGTGTGTGTGTGTGTGTTTGTTCACACAGCCCTGCAGTGTTGCAGCAGTGCCTCACTTTACCCCCACTTCTCATCCTTGGTGTCAAAAACATTCACCACCTGCACTTAATCTACACTTCAAAACCCCCACAGGGAGGAGGAAGGCTCCCCCGCTTCTATTAAATGTCTCTCTCTCTCTTTTTTTTGTCTTCTCATGAACAGCAGCTTTAACCAGACCCCCGCTCGCTTATCAGCGGTGCACCGGATTCCCCCCCCCCCTTTTGCACGGAGAATCCAACACGTTTCAGCGGCAGCGGCTTCCATCACACGTGACCTTTTGTCAGGGCGATTTGCATAATCCCCATGGTTCCACGCGGCAGTCTCCTGGAGGCACTGCCAGCTGTGGCGGTGGTGGTGGAGGGGGGGGGGGCATTTAGTTAACCTCAGCTCAAGTTATAACGGAGTCCAACATGGCCACTTTAATGTTTCGAGTGAGTGCAATATTTAGAGGACGATGGAGAGAAGATCAGAAAGCCTTAGCTATCGTTAAGGCCATCGTTTCTCAGGGGGGGGGGGGGGCGGTAGGGCAGGCTAGCAAATGTGGAGGTGTTGCTTTTGGTCTTTTATTACTCAGATGCTCCTAACACCTGTCCATGTGGGAAACGGCAGACCTGCGGAGAGCTGTAAAGTGGCGTGTGAGAGCGACACAGATACTGTGTTTTTCAGGCACACAGGAAAGGATGTCAGGCCACCCTCTGGGTTTGCCATCAGATCGAAAATAAAGTCTGTTCTCCAGCAGACCTTTTATTTTTCCCCCCTCTTTGATTTAAGATGAAATCATCCCCAACTGGCTGACTATATTCATTTTCTCAGTTTTATTTTATTTTTTTTCCATTATTTCTGCTCAGATTTATGACATCCCAGAGTCAACTGTGGTTCAAATTCGTATATAATTTGCCATTTCAGGGATATTTCAAGTGTATGTTCTTCTGCTTGTGACATTTTTTCGGGGGGTTGTTAACTGTGATTTTGAAGAGGATTTGGCGTGAATGAATGAGTGCCGTGAACGCTAATTGCAGTGCGTCAGATAAAAGCGGTGCTCAGCGTAGGCTGACCACCTCCCTCTGTGCCAAGTCAGGCCATAAACAGCTTTCCTGGTCCTCTCACACCCTATTGAAATCCCTACTGACCTCTCAACTCACACACACACACACACACATTTAACACACATGAGTTGCTTAATCGCACAGCCATACATACACATGCACACGCTACCTCCCTCCACCTTAGAAACGCTGGCCCGCGCACCCACCCGCTCCTTCGGGGTCAGAGCCCCGCATCGCCGTCCACTCGCTCCTCCGTTAATGAATCAATCAGCTGGTTCCCTTCATTTCATTGCTGTCAAACCTCATCGATCAGCCCCTTCCTCCCAGTCCCGGCGGAGCAGCGGGGGAGCTCAGAAATCCGGAGAAGAAGGGACTTGAAACATCCAGACAGTTCAAAGACTTCTCATTTCTTATCCGTTTTCAGTTCCCCTAGAAATATGGGTGTTTTGATGGTGTGTGTGTGTGTGTGTGTACGTGTGAGAAACGAAGGAGCGAAAGAAGGGATTAAAAAGAGATCAAGGAGGCAAGACGTCTTCTGGTAGGGGGGGGGGGGGGGTTATACCTGGTATCTGACCTTCGCTTTACCTCTGCGAGGTTCGCGTGTTGTCACCGTAGGTTCCGATATCACGGGAAGGCGGGCAGATAGCATGCGGCAGGATCGAGCCAAGTGAATGTTTGTTCCCTTCCAGAGATGCCCCATGATGTAGAACACGCCACGCCCTGCTCTGGCCTCCAGGCTTTTAGCTTGGCCCAGCAAGCGATGTGCGCTGGTGGGCCCACCTCTCGCCATCGCCACTCCTCCGGGGGGTGAGAAAGAGAAAGGCAGCCAAAGAGAGTTGAGTTTTTTTTTGTCCAGTTTCTTTCAAAAGGTGATGAGAGAAGCAAATATGGACGCCAGGTTTTTTTCCAGGGAGAGTTTGCAGGGAGCTTAGATCAACCGAGTTGAGGTTGCATGGGTAAGTGGCAGAACAGGAAGTGGACAGAGTGAGGGAGGCGAGGATCCGAGCAGCAGTGGGTTCTGGGATGACGAGATCCATCCGAGCAGAGAAACTGCGCCAACTTGGACATTTTTCCACCCATCTAATCGCTGTGCCGCTTCCTCCCAGCTACAAGAGTTCGCCGGGGAAGGCCCCCCCTGACATCTTTCGCTATCTTTAACCCTCGGTGTCTGTTTCTTGCTCACTCGCATCAGTTCCAGATGAACGAGTTCGAGCTTTGATGCTGTCTGGAAGGAATCCGCCGGTGTTTTTGTTATGACTCTGACAAGCAAGCCAGTGCCGATCAATGGAAACGTTGTGTGACAATTTCAAGATGCAATCTCCGATAGTGTCAGAGCGGGCGAGACAATGACAGATGGAACAAAATAATTAGAATTGAACAAAAAGGCAGAGGGAGGGAGCACGTAGCGTAGACACGAGTCGCGTATATGAGCAGTGACTGCAGTATCACTGTGGCTGAGCATTTTCGGTTTTAGTGCACACTCATGGTTAATTTCCCTAAAAAATATCCAAAGCATTGTTAAACTTGGTTGTAACAGGGATACCATATGGTGTCATTTTTCAATGTTTGCCTTCTTTTTATGGAGTGTCACTGTTGGGTTAGATAGCCGCTGATTTATACAGACCATTATATTTTATCCCGAGTTGATTAGAGGATATCTTAGAGGCCGTATAACTGCGGTGGGGGTTTAGCACAAGTAAATCAGATGGCACCGACTTCAAGGTCCCTGCTCATATTGTGCCAGCCAGACATCTTGGCGCTGTGGCCTGCCAGAGAGGAAGAACCCAAAGGTGGGCATTAAGCAAAATCCTCTGCAGACAAAGCCTCCACCTATTTGCTACTGTTCCTATCTCCTCTTCACCTCCCCTGTCACTGTCTCTGGCCTCGTGCCTTTTCCCATCCCAGCTCCCGCCCCTTCTCTTTAACCCTCATTCTCCTTTTTTGTTCTTTCATGCCATCCCTTTTGTCCGGTCGTTCTGCCCACCCCCCCCCTCTCGGTTCTCTCTTCTGTGGCCGCGGCTTATCAGGGTTACAGGAGGTCCTAATTGCAGTATTATTTTCCTTTCCCCGTTATCTCAAACCCTTGTGATATAAAAATCCCAACAGCAACAGTGAGCACCTGGGAGACAGATGCTATTTATTGCTCAGAGGCCCTTTGTTGTGGCCCATTATTTGATAATGTATTGACTGTCAGGATGACTTCCTCTATTGTGTGTGGAGGGAGGAAAGCATGCAGTTAAATGACAAAATGGCAAAATGCATTACACCCAATTGCGCTGATCAAAATTGTTTCCCAGGTGTCACGGAGGCCAAATGGTGTCCTGTATGCAGAAGAAGGTGGGGGCGGAAGAAAAACAAGTTCAAAGATTGACACTTACATGACAAGTCTGACATGCACTTTTCTTTCAACTTGTCACTGTCGCTCTGTCCTCTGCCTCCCGTTCACAATACATGCTCCTCGCCTGTCAGCGTGGACAATAAAAAAGATTAGCGCACAAGGAACAGCCACAAGAAGAGAAAGGCGAGCGCCTCCGTGAGCTGTAACACAATATGTTGCTTTAGGTGGCAGAGGGTGTCTAAGTGTGAGTCGTATGAGGTGTCTGGCTCTTAAATACCAGCTGAACAGCTTGAGTGTGAAAACAATCGGCACAGACATGAAAGTGTGAGTGAGAACACACACACACATGGGGGTCAGATAACCCCTGGCCAGATGGGGGTGGCTAAGTGAACAGGGGAGAGCATTGAGGGGGGGGGTTGCTATGTTTATGCCACCGGTGTCAGGAAGGGGATGCAAAAGCATTACCCCCTGTGCCACTTTTGGCCTCTATATATCCCCGGGGGTGCAGGAACTAAAAGGGTGGTGATGATTAGAGATTCAATTTGGCTCGCCATCAATCAATGCCACCGAGATGGACAGGTTTTGCTGCCGATATCTCATCCATGCAACCAGATTGGGTTTGTGCCTCTTGGGATTCACACCCTTTTTTTCATGCTTTGTTAATTAAGCAACCAAGCTGCCCCCGCACTTACTTATTTATGAATCTTGGCTTCGACTGGTACTGGAGACCACTTGGTCTCCCCTAATTAGTCACTAATGGCCCTGCTTTCAGACAATCCATACAGTCTGAACCCAGACCACCAGCCCACGTTCCGTCCATGCACAGAACCACAAAGAACTGTAGCAGCCACATGACCTTGACATTACACAGCCCACGTTGTCTGGTGTTGTGTTTCCGTGGTACTGGATTAAGTGCTCCACATGGGATAATGAGGCAACACTTTAAAAAAATCAATACAATTTCCATCTCCGTCTGTTGATGTTATTCCTCACCTGTTCATTAACTTAAGGATAGAGCGGCTCAGATGCCTTAAGTCCCACCGATCATTAGACGTAGAAACTGAAGGAAAAAAATGGGAGGCTTCACATTGGTGGAATATTAACACTTCTCAAAGAACGGCGAGAGATTGCAAATTCAACCCTGCCATGATTTATTAATAGGATTGTGTGGCTTTTTAGAAGCCTTGAAAAAAAAACCCATGTATACTGCAACGCCCCTTTGCACGAAGTATGCCAGTAGCATGACATCATTCCTATAAAGCCAATCTAACGATCACTATAACAACTGATCAGTCCTGCAAACACCCTGCCCAAAAGCCTTTTTCCCCTTTCCCCTCCACGATGAAGTCAATGTTCGGAATCGGTTAGCCCATCCTGTGGCCTTGTGGCGAGTTTTGAATCCCATAAACACCGGCCCCAAGTCAGATTAACCGGCCAGCGGCTCTGGGGATTCATTTGTATTCTGTCCGTTTTGGCTTGTTCAGGGTCAGGGCCGATGACTAATCAGGTCAGTGCTGATCCACACCCTGTGGTTGGAGCATTACCAACCCCACCTAGGTCACTTGGACCACCATAAGGTCTGGCTTGTGTTTTAGAGTGTGTGTGTGTGTGTGTGTGTTGAAGGTAGATGGAACACATATGAGCTGGACGGATACCCACTGATTTCGGTTCTGATCTCATCATCTCCACCAGGCGTAAGCCTGGAAGGAGATTATGTATTTGGTCTTGTGTGTGTGTGTGTGTGTGTGTGTGTGTGTGTGTGTGTGTGTGTGTGTGTGTGTGTGTGTGTGTGTGTGTGTGTGTGTGTGTGTGTGTGTGTGTGTGCACATGCTGCTCTGTTTTATACCACCCTTGCCTGCTGACTCCTCTTAACTAGCTGGTAGGGGCCCAAAGTAATCACCTTTAGTTTGGAAGCTTGCATTTCTGGCAATTGACTGGGCTGTTGGAGGCCGCATTTAGTCCTTAGCCAGTGCTAAACAACTGATTTCTATAAAAAAAGTTTCTCATTTTCAACAGAAGCCTCTGCAGATTAATGCCATACCTGATATGGTATAATCCGTTTAAATTGGGCATTATCAGACGTCATGTTTTGTAAAATTCACATCAATTTTAACTGTAAGGGAGTCACACCTGGTGGAGATCTGCACTCTTCTAGTTTTTTCTCCTGATGGGAGAAAAACAAACTCGCACCTCATTTTTGTTTATTCCCTCTAGATTCTTTCGCCAAGGGGCCACAACAGAACTGAACCCAGCTGAGCACTTGCGCTAATGGGCGAGCTTAGGCATAAACATTGTGACTGTTATTTTTTAACTAGCTAGGTTTGCCACAGGCCGTGTTATAAGGATCACAATAAAGCAGGTTTGTGGAACCTCTGAGTGAGTTCTGAAAAAGTAAACCATTGCTTCTCCTCAATCCCGGTGCAGAACAAGAGGCCTCTTATTTGTGTCCGCACAAGTGTGAAAAGGCAAAGAAAGGAATGAAAGAAAAAGTTCCTCCACTGTTTGCAGCTGCCTCCAGAGACGTCTTACCACTGAGAAGTGCTGTTCCACCCCCCCCCCCCTTTATTTTAATGTCTTAGAATTCATATAATTTGCCTCTCTGGTGGTTAATTTATCGGGATAATGATAATTGAAAACAGAGTAGGCCGTCAGACGAGCAAAGGTTAATGTATAGACGTGTCTACCGAATGTCCCTTTATAGCCTGAGCTTTTAACCAGATGATCCATACAAATGTAATGTATGTATGTAAAAAAAAAACCCTCTGTTCTTTTAATTAACTCACCGGCTTCCCCTGCTGTTTCTATATATGACAAATCCATTCGCTTTGTATCTTTCCTCCTGTTACTGGACCCTGTATTTCATTTCCTAAGGTTCTTGGCCAGGCAGAATACACACAGACCTGCACACGCACAAATGCAGATTCATTTAAAATTAAAAATGTGCATTTTAGATACAAGAAAATGTGCGTGCGTGCATGTGTGTCAGCACATGAATCAATGGGTGCCTGGCTGCCTTGCGTGCATGTGTGTGTGTAGGTCGTGGTGGCGTGAGGGTAATTGGTGACACCCTGCTCCCTCTTAACTGACGGTTTTAGTTACACATCAATGAAGGGTGAATAATACATTAGCTAGGGTAGCCCGTATTCCTCCTACACATCCCAGGAGAAAGGAAGACGTGGTGATGTATACAGATGTCCGAATTAAAAATGCATTCTCCATATATCTTCAACACAGGGGGAATAAAGAAGATGAAGGGAGAGAAAACATACTTGACCCAGAGCTCTTGCTTCCATCTCTAATCCTATTTGTCATCCCCGTCATTCAGCCAAGTCATGAAACTTCATCCTGCCCCACTTCCTGTATAGATGGAGTCCCATTCCTCCTCCCCCGATGCTGATGTATGACTGCCGTCCCTCCCGTAGATTTATGCCGCTGTTTACAGGCTTTAAGGACAACGGGACACCTTCACATGGAAGCGGCGTCAGTCATAAACACTGGTTGATTTTAGTGGACTTGCTGTGTATTGTGTGAGCGTGGACTGGTGATGCAAGTTGTGTCTGCGATCATGGCGATATTATTTAGACATCCCTCTTACTACGGTGATGACGGGATGAGTTTCTGTTGGCGTGTGTGTGTGTGTGTGTGTGTGTGTGTGTGTGTGTGTGTGTGTGTGTGTGTGTGTGTGTTACAGAAAGATAGAAAACTGATGTTTGTCTGTGTCTATGCCCAGTCTGTGCAGTGTGTGTGTGTGTGTGTGTGTGTGTCGAGCCTCAGCATTTTGGGACTTCTGTCCCTGCCAATCTGTCCATGTCAGTGCATGTGTGTGTGTGCATGTGTGTGTGCGTGTTACTAACTGCTGTATGATTTATTCCTTCTTTCTCTGGTGTTGCTGTCTGGGGCCCTGCATGTGTCATGCCAATGCACAGAGGTCTTTATGTAATTGAAGTGGGCCTCTGAAAGCCCCCCTGCCATATGGACCCCAGCAGCCTCGAACGTCCGTCTGTCCATCCGTCAATTTCTCTTAATTGCCCCGAGCTTCGGATTCTCTGCAGTAACTATCTATCAAGTGGTTTCTCTATAGGTTAAATACATTAATATCTAATAAGGCTTGGGACCGCACCACTCCCTGACCATGAGATTGACCAGATAATGCTGCCCTGGGCTGCAGGTAGAGACGAGATGCTACAGTCTCTAGTATTAACTGTTCCTCCTCCACGTTCTTTTATTTATATATATACGCTGTAATCATTTCTTAAAGCTACTGCTAAAGTTCCCATTAAAATGTAAGCCTCACTTCTTCCCTTTGCACCTTGTTCTCAAGGGAAGAATAAAAAAAGCAAGAACAGAACCAAAAACAACCCCTTCATTGTATCGAGATAATGCTGTTGAAACAGTGAAATAGCCGCGTGCTGTTTGCTACTTCGCCAGGCTCCTGGAGTCATAGCGGGTCGAGTCGCGAGGTTGCCAATCTTCACGGGAGTGATTTTTTTGTTTATTATGGTAATTATAATAAACGTGGCAATAAGATATTCCGGCAATACAGCACCTTGCTCGTTTTAAAGCCGAACCCCTGGGGTCACATTGAAAGTGTTGTTGCATCTGTTCACAGCACTATGCTATACTATTCCGTAGCCCCGCATTTTCTCTTATAATTGGTTGCTTGCCTTGTTGGCAGCTTTGGGAACTGAAGCGTAGTCCTGAGTATTGCTACGCTCGTAGGGCTCGGAGCTCAACGGCTAAAATGTAAATGTAATGTACATGCAAGGTCGATCGCATATTAGCACTGACAAGGCCATGTTTTAAGCTTTTTTTTATGGATGCTCCTGCAGCTCTTTGCTTACCGCTGCTTTCAGCTGCTAAAGAGGCAGGTCCATTTGCACAGAGGAGGTCTAACAAGTCAAGTTATTACGGCGGCCGAGCGCGAGATTAATTAACTCGGTGGCGATAAAAAAAAAAAAAAAAAAAAAAATGCGGGTCTAGAAGCAGGAGAGAGACACGGAGAGAGAGGGAGAGAGTGGCTGTGTCAGGGAGCCTCCGCTCCAAAACAGATCAACATGATTAATCTCAGCCAGCCATTCACGGCGTGTCATTGAAGAACAAAATAGCCATAAATAATATCAAGCTCTCCCCCTGCACCTCTTACTTTAAGTTAATGATGCCAAATAACAGATAAACACATTTATCTGCCACCGCCCACTTCAGACATGAAATAAAAGCCCCGGCCCCTCAGAATAAATATGTAAACCCATTTTAGTTATCAGTCTGCTGCTATTTGTCATCATAGATCATTAACGGTGCAAAGCATAAAAAAACAGAGGCAGGCAGAAGTCAGCTGTTATCATGCTGCTGCTGAGGTTTCACTAGTTGGAACATGAACTGATTGATTCTGAATCTCCAAAAACGTTGCTTAGTTGGTGACGGCCAGCGAACACACACCTGCAGCAGAGGAACTGGAAGCTGGAGCGACTCCACCTGTGAAAGAGAAACCCTTTTTTAATCAGAGACCACAGGAGAAACAGAAAAAGGGAAGGAAGCCATGACGAGTGAAAAGAGAAAGGGGAAGGGACGTAAATAATTAAAAAAAAACAAAAAAAAAAGGCTTCACCTTTCTCTGTGTTTTCATGTGCGTCAGGAGCCATTGTTTCCTGTTCGCGTTCACAGCGCCGCATCGCACGCTTGGAGTTTAATTGTCGTTGAAGGCGCGCCACGCCCCGGTTTGTTTGTGCGTCAGGATTACCCAGGAATAAATATCCATGCTTTTATGTGTGAGCTTTTTTGTATATGGATTTACAAGCTGAAGGGTGTGTGTGTGTGTGTGTGTGTGAGAAAGTGTCTCGCTCACACACACACCCCTCTGCGTGCACAGAGCCCTGACCTGGCGGGTTACATTCCTGTCTTTAACTGCCCTAACCCTCTTTTTTTTTTTTTTATTTGTTCTGAGTGTCTTTGACCTGAGAGTCTAATGACTGGCCAGGCAGGTAAACTGTAACGAGCCCTCTGGCTCCTTAACGAGCTGAAATGTGTGAGAAGAAGCTCCTCTGGTTCCCCCTGTCACCTGTTCCTCCTTATCCTCTCTTTCTGAAAAGACGAGTGGGGGTGGCGATAAGAGTGTAATTACTCATCTAAGAATTAAAAAAAAAAATCCCTATTTGCCCTCCCCACTTGTCTTTCTCACAGGTAAACGAGGGCATACCTGGGAAACACCATTACCCACAGCGATAATTGACTTGATAATTAACCGGTGACGTCTTCATAAGCGGTCGGCGGCCGCTTGATGAGCCTCGACGACGCAACTCGCGCTAATAGGGTAGTCCCCGGCTCCTATTTTTGTCCCGTTCTTGTTTATCCTGTCTGCGCGAGGAGAGGCAAGAAAGAAAAGAGTGCGGCCTTCAAAGGCTTTTTTCAGTCTCTGCCGCCGCGGTATTCCCTTAAACTGTTTTAAAGTAATTGGAAGCCACTGGCACGCGGGAAATGCAGACCGCACCGGGGCTTTGCCCCTCCGCTGCAGACGCGCAGGCAGGCAGCTGTTCCGGGTGCAGCAGGAAGTAGCCATCTTTAATTAGACCCAACGCCGTCATTATACAGCACATCGGCCGCTCCAAGTGCATTGTAAGGTGATCCGATACGTTGGCAGATGACTGCATTAGGAGGGACAGTATTAAGGGAAACAATGGCGGCGGGGGAGAGAGAGAGAAAGAGAGAGACTCAGTGGCTATTGAAACAGAATGGCAAAGCCGGGTGCTAAGCCTTTTTTCCTCGTGTTGCTGTGCCATTCAGAAAAAGCCACAGCTTTTATTCAATGCCCAGTTCCAGCTCTTTCTGGGCTGCACCCCCAGTGAACAAACAGTGTTTGTTTGTGTGTGTGTGTGTGTGTGTGTGTGTGTGTGAGAGAGAGAGAGAGTCTTAATAACATCTTATTCTTTATCCGTGTGCGTGTTGGTGTTATTATTGTTTAAATAATGCATTGTACATAATGTGCATGCTTGGGCTTTATGTAGGTGTGCAGGGAGGGTTTGTGAGTCCGTGTGATTGGGATCTGCTTGTTGAGTCAGCCTCTGCTGACATACTAAATAGCCTGAAACCTGCTATTACCAGCTGTGAGGTAACCGCTCACGATGACACAATATGAGTGCACACACAGCACAATAGCCCACCTCCCATTGAACAAAAGTGTATGTATGTGTGTGTGTGTGTGTGTGTGCATAATCACCAGCTTCTACACATACAGGCAAATACTCATTCATTCACACAGGTGAATCGCTTCACTCTGCACCAATCAGACGCGCCCGTCGCAAATCACACATCTTGTCGCTTCGATGCTTCAATGCCGTCACGTTTTTCATATGCTTGTGTTTGCTGGAGGAATCTCTCACACATCCTGGTGCAAAAAGGGGAAAGTAGAGGCCAGGAGGGGACAGAAAAAGAGGACTTAAAGGGGAGAGGAAGAGAGGAAAGGACTGCAGCGATTTAGACAACGTCTCCCCGGGCTGAGAGACAGGCGATGAGCAAAACCAGTTCCCATCAGGCCGCGCTGTTAAACACACACACACACACACACACACACACACTTCAGGGCGAAACACACAAACACACCGGACATTGTAGTCATCCATACACACACACATTCATGTCATGAATGTCAGCATGCCAGAAACACAGCGGGCAGTGGAAGAGGCGGGGGGGGGGACAAGGCAGCATGTAGCATCCCTACCCCCCCTCACCTCTCCATCCACCCCCCCCCCCCCCGTTACCTTCCTGCCTCTTTCACTCCCTTCTCTTTCTCTGCTTTTGCTCCTTTTCTCTTTGTCTCCACTTTGAATATCTCGTCTCCCCGTTCGCGCTGCCCCATCCCCTGCTTCCCACTGTCCTCCCCCCGGTCCTCTGCCTTCTCCCTTTTGGTGGAATCTGTGGAGACTTACAAGCGGCGGGATAAACGAGTGTGTGCCCGATGACTTTTTTTTTTCCTTATTTTATTTTATTTTATCATAAGCAGCCACACCCAAAGCTGGGAAACTGTCATTCCTTCACTCTCTCTCCCTCTCTCATTCATTTCTCCCTAGCCGAGCTCAATAAATAAAGCCGTATTCAACCGTTATTTATGCCGCGCCGTATCAGGCCAGGAAACGACATATTGGAAATGCAGATGTCTGCTGTGGGTGTTCTAACATTTCAATTTCGGTCAGATTTCGCCGGTTCCTCCTCGATGCACGGCGACGACAATGCCTGTGCGTTGATGGATGCGTACGCTGACCTTGGCAAACAAAACACTTTTCTGTAACTGCAAGGCCACTCTAGTTACAAGTTGTGTTTTTTTTTCCCCCTCCTGCTCACACAAGGACATGCAGAATGTTGTGGAGCCGGGAGTTGTCCTGAAACTCCTGTCACAATGTTAGCCTGCACCGCTAATGCCTAAAATCCTTTAGAGAGGCAGAGGCGCCAGGTGAATATCTGCTCTCACACACACACACACACACACACACGCACGAGACTCACACTGCACATGTGAGAATGCACAGGTGAATCACAGATATCGTTTCCCCTACATGTCTGCAGGTTTATTAGCATCTACGCCCTTTATCTTCTTTTCTTATCAGGGCTGAAAAAATCCACAGAGGAGTCGTCACAACCGTCCGAAGGTTTAGTCAACCAATCAAAGGACGCCACCACGGCTTTATCTGGTAGAGCGAATTACTCCAGCGTCCCTCTTTGTATCGCTCTCTCTTTGTAGATGAACGTGTAATGAGGAAATAGTCGAGTAAGAAGCTTTTCCTTCTTAGTAAAGTCGTGGGACATGAAACACGCTGGCTGACTGGTCGACCTCTACTGTTGCAGGGAATTCAAGTCGCCTTATTGTATCTTTTTTTGCTGTATTGCAGAAATGCACTTATAGTAGTTATGCCAAGAGAAATTATTATTTTTTTTTTTGCACAGTAACGCGTTTTATCTGTCGCTACCTTTATCTTTAGTCTTTGTTGCACCTTCTGCATTGTCTGCAGAAGCGTTCTGAATATTTCACCTGGAGCGAGGCTTTGATCCTTCGCATACCTGGACAGAAAAAAAAAAAATGCACCGCCGAAAAGCATCCTCAAATTAAAAAGGCCGAGAACATAGTCGTTACGTTATAAGTGTGGTCGAAAATACACGCGTAATAGCGGAGTTGACGTGGGGAAGGCGTGTTGCCTGCTTGTTATCTCGGTCGGCCTGCGTGTCGAATAAGTCTGAAATGTGCACCTACATGTGTTCCTGTGTGTGTGTGTGTGTGCAAGAGCTCGTCGAGGTTGACGTTGCACTACATTGTGCTTTTTTTTTTTTTTTTAAGATGAGTGGAACTCCAGGTATTGCCGCCCCCCCAGGGAGCGTGCGGTGAAACGGGATGAAATCAACGGCTGTAGTGACAGCCAAATTACACCGTAGCGCACGCACAAATACGCACAGAATCCGCCGAGTAGATCCATATTTCCATATGCGGGGGGCGGGGGGGGAGGGGGGCGAACCTGTTCCTCGTTTGCTTGTTTGCATTTTTCTGTTGCAGCCGGCTGAGTCACCGGCCTGTACGGCGACGGCTCCTGCAGAGCGACAGCGCTGCATGAGTCGCTCCGCGATTGGGATCTGGCAAACCGATTCAAAGAGTAATCCCAAACAGTGGTTACTGTCTGCATTTTAATTTTAAACCGGGGCGTGGGAATTATATAATGTCGTATTATAGTGGAGCATTTCCAGGAAAGGGTAAGGAGCGCAAAAAGATTGAGGCAAGACTTTCCATGTTTAGGCGGTGTAAACATGTCCGTGTCCCTGCAGAAATCAGGTCCTGTGCCCAATTTCCCGGAGGTGGTTAACACACACACACACACACACACACACACACATATGCCGGCCTGATTCCCTTTAACGTAATCATTTGCAAATAAGGAACATGCCTTTTCCAAAAAAAAAAAGACACAAACGTGAAATCTTACAGAACGTTGATGACCAGAAACCTGCTCGTGGTGGTTTAATACTGGTCGTGTTGATTTTCTTGTTAAAAATCCAAAAAACGCAAACCTCCTAATTTGCTGTAAACGCAGCAATGATGTCAGCGGCCCCATGCTTGAGGTGAGTTAAAGCACCAGAAGTCTAATTAGATTCCAGATGGCAAGGCCAAACTTCTCGCTGTCATAAATCAGCATGGTGCTTGGATGACTCCTTCTAAGGAATATTTCTTAAGGGAAACAAAGCCCAGTAAACTTGACATCATACGGTGCGCCGTGACTCTAAAAAAGACAAAAAAACGGGCAAACAAAAGGCAAGGCGAGGTCTCCTTGGAGCGGCGCCGTCATTAAGTCGCGACGTCAGGCCGGGCAGCGTGCGGAGATAACGAAGCGCGTGCTCGCTGAAGGGGAGGCAGGTAGAGACACAAAGATGAATGTGGAACGTTATGGACTGTGAACAAAAGCTTTTCGCGTCCCCCTTCCGAGAGCGAAATGTTAAGTGCCGCTCTCGACCGTCGGGGGAAATGAAGCAGAAAACTTAAAGATTGCAGGTTCGGGGGGGGAAAAAACACGTTAAGACAGCTGTAAATTAAACCGCTCCGCCTTTAGTGCATCTGTGTTTTTAATTAACAAGCAACAACCGGCAAATATTTCACCGATTAGATCCAGGTACAGAAGTGGGGACGATAACGCTCTGTGGGGTGGGGTGGGGTGGGGGGTGACCCCTTTTCCGGGGAATCGGATTTTCAAAACCACCACCGTTGATGGAGGAGGCCGCGACTCAGTCAATAGCAGCGGGACACACGGAGACATTCAATGAACCCGCGGGACAATGCGGACAGCTGTGAATGCCACGGAGGAGCAGGGAGGGGGGGTGGGGGGGGGGTGCAGGGCGAGGGGGTGGGCGGTTAACTAGGAAGTTGAGGAAATAATGGAGGGAGAGGACGTCTGCACGCAACGGTTCTGGGCTGCCATTAGAGAGCGAAGCGATCAGAAGAGCAGACCAAGCCGCGGCGACGACGCAATAAACAAAAAAAAAAAAAAAAGCTTAAAGCTCCCGTTTCAAGCGCTCACATTCACACGCACATCGATGACTCAGACCGGCACATGTGTGTGATCACTCGCACTCGGGTATACAGCACACGGCACAGGGCCGGCTTCTAAAGGCTAAACCCACACTCATTCAAACACACACACACACACACACGAGCATGCATGCTGACGCACATGTGTTCACACACACAGAGAGAGAGAGAGAGAGAGAGGCACACCTGGTTCTGCAGACAGCTGCCCTCAGGGCTACCTGTTCGTCAGATCCTCTGTGCTTTGTAATTAGGAGGGTGAGTGAGAGAGGGGGGGGAGGGAGCAGAGATGAGAGAGAGAGAGAGAGAGAGAGAGAGAAAAGAAGGAAGGGGGTAAAGACAAAGAGGCCCATTCCATCGGCAGTACAGGAACTAGACTAGACTTCACGAGCCCTTGAAAAAAGGGCAATATCGCGTGTGCAGCGTGCACACACACACACATATATGTAATTTCACGTAGCAGCTGCTCTAGTTCACAATGCCCTCCTTCGCCACGATCAAAGCTCTTTCTCTCTTTTCTTTTCTTTCTTTCTTCTCATCTGCTCCGCTGTGCTGCCTCTAAAAAAGAAAGAACGCCGTTGTTTGTTTTTGTTTGTTTATCTCAGAGTCCCGGCGTCGGTCGGAACGAGAGACGAGAGCTGGGAAAGAGGGGAGGGGGGGGGGCGTGGGGGGAAAGAGGAGACAAGGCGCTACAAGTCAAATAATATTCTGCCGTAAGGTGTCTTTTGACACGGGGAGGGGGGAGGGGGGGGCAATCGAGGACAGGAAGCCTTAGACAAATGTAAGGGAGGACTTCATTAGGAGTTCATTAGGCCCCACAGGGATGAAAAAGTTGAGCAGAGACCTGAGTGGGCCTACATGGCCTGGATGCAGGAAGTGGCGACGCATCGCCGGGGGCAACAGACGAAGCCGGACCCTCACACACTGACTTCACATCCAACGCCGTGGTCCGATCAGAACTGAACGAGCGGTGGAAAGCGGAGCTTGTTCGCTAGGGACCAACAGTTTAACCCTGTTAGCGCGCAGGGTTAACACACACACACACACACACACACACACACACACAGGACAAACCTCTTGTGTGACAACCATTGTGGGATGACTGACAGTGAGTGGCGGGGTGAAGTATGTGTGTGTGTGTGTGTGTGTGTGTGTGTGTGTGTGTTTGTGTCTTGGGAGGCGAGTCCTTTCAGGAATTCCACAGAGAAATCACCTCCTCGGCCCATCCATGTCGCAGCAACCAATTACCGTGACAGTGTGTGTGTGTGTGTGTGTGTGTGTGTGTGTGTGCCGCCATAAAATGGAGGGGACTTCTCCTAATCATCGCACTCTGGCCCCCGCACAAAGGCGAAAAGGCTGCTTCGGACG
The DNA here is from genome assembly GCA_036785175.1 of Eupleurogrammus muticus. Classification (NCBI taxonomy): domain Eukaryota; kingdom Metazoa; phylum Chordata; class Actinopteri; order Scombriformes; family Trichiuridae; genus Eupleurogrammus; species Eupleurogrammus muticus. Next base: position 17,147,535 of record JAYKQN010000006.1, on the reverse strand, counting down.
ATTTGAATTTGAATAGCAACTCTCTCCTCCTGCTCCTCCTCCCCCCCCCCCCCCTTGTGTCTGTCTTCCTCTTTTCTCTTTTCGCCTTCGCGCCGGACGACAAAAGTGGACGCCGACAAAAGCTAGCGGCACAAAGGCAATCAGGCTAATGGCGCTAATAAGTTGAGCGCGGGGCTAATGGCTCCCAGTGTTGACACATCTCAGTGTTTCTGTGGCTAAACACGGGCTCGAGTGTTTGGCATCCCGTTTTAATGGAGTGCACCCCCCCCACTCCACCCCCCCCCCCATGCCAGGTCGCCGTGTGCTCCGGCCCGTTGGACTGTGGAAGGGCACGAACAAAGAGACTCGATTGGGGGAACATAATTAACTAGCGGAGGAGTCGGCGAGCCACGGCTTCCAGATTCCCTGTTTGGTTCTCCTGATGTGCAACTTCAGGCTGTTTGAAACGTCTTTTTTTTTTTTTTGGCTAGCCAGGTTATCGTTTAGCCGTCATGCCGGAGAGGTCACGCTTGCCGCGGCAAGATCCAAGCCGAAGGCCCTCACCTGTGTGCCCCCCCCCCGCGACCCGGGGCCTGAGCCCCCGTGAAAAGACTGCACATTCCTCCCTTTCAATAATAGTCTTTCTTCCTCTTTTTCCTCCTTCAGTCCCTCTCTTTTTTTTTTTCCTCCCTTTTAAGAAGTCTACTTGTTGGAACAAAGAAATATTTTAAGAGGCTTGTAACTGGGCGCTGTGTGTGTGTGTGTGTGTGTGTGCGTTGGATGCGGCCATAGGGACGAATGCTTGAGTGCCCTCCCCTGTTATTAGGCCTGCCCTGTCATTACAGGATTAGAGCGTAGGGGTTGGCTTTGCATGTGTGTGTGTGTGTGTGTGTGTGCGTGTGTGTGTGCGTGTATGTATGATCTCCCCAGGCCTGTTTGTATTTCTGCAATTTTTCTCACACAATCGGAGCATGAACAGAAAACAAATGTCGCCACCCCTTTCTCCTACACCCGCACTGCTTGTTATGAAAATCCCAGGTGTGTCCGACCTCCATCGTGAACGACGCTTTCACCAACGCGAATCCCCGGGTTACTCGAACAGCGACTCGCTAATTGAATAGCGGCGGTGAGGCTGAAAAACGCGTAGATCTGGAGAGGCAGGACGGAGGATAAAACAAAGTCGAACCGAAAAGAGGTCAAATCTATCAAACCCGGAGACAAAAAGCAGGGCTGAGGTGATCGATGAAGAGAAGAGAGACGGAGAAATGGGAAATTATTGCTGTAATTCCAAGAGATAAATTAAAAAGTGGAGCTGGATTAACCATCTGGATCCCAAGTCTGTGCTCCCTGCATGTTTCTATCTCACAATCTGTAGTAAATTAGCATTATTTCATGGTTTTCTTTTATCCTAACTTTATATTTCAAGGATTCGAAACCACAAATGTGTAATGTAGAGTGTGGTGGAAAAGAGCACTTTCTGCATACAGGGCAAAAAGGGAGGTTGTCCCAGCCACACCGGGACTGCTGATTTCTCCCTGAACTCGTCCTTCTGGTTTTCTCGCTGCCTTATTGTTCTTCTCTTCTTTTTTTTTTCTTTTCTCAGCAGGGCCCATTAGGCAAACCGCCAGCTCGGTCTTAGAAGCTTTTAAGACGTTGTTTGCTTTAGAAGAAGCAGGAAAAAAAAGAGACTTTCGATCTTCTAAACCGTCTCACTCTGCCTGCCGTCATCTATCATACGGCAGGAGTTTTAGCACATGAAGACAACTACTTTGTGTGTGGGCATCTAGCACTTTTTTTTTCTCGTGTGTGTTTCGTTTCTTTAATTGTGTGCGTGTGTGTTTTCTGGGCATATGTCTAAATTTGCCTGTACAGGTTATGCACTTCTATTGCCTGATGAGTTATTTTTACACACACACACATACACAAACATTGTGTGCACAGACAAATCAGCATAACAGCCACCGACACACACACACACACACACACACACACACACGACAGGGAGAGGAGCAGCAGGGTTAGGTCGAGGTCATCCAGCTTTTTTTTTTTTTTTTTTTTTTTTTTTCTGGCTCATTGACTCAGGATTGGTGCTCCACTTTGGACACAATACAGAGCTTTGCACTGAATACACACTTGCACGCATGCACACACACACACACACAGCACAGTCATGCGCAGACACCCACTCGGGCCTTGTGCGGTCAAACAATGCTGATGTGTCGAGAAGGGAAGCGTTACTGCTGTCACACACACTCCTGAATGATCCAAATCACTGAGTCAGACTGCACAGGTGTGTGTTTTGCATCTCTCCCTCCCCCCCCCCCCTCCTCGCCGCGTCTCTCATTGTGCTCCGCCACGCTGTCATTTTGAGCACGGTCAGCTCTAATGACAAAGCCGACGTCGCGTACACACACACACACACACACACACGCGCAGCGGCCCAGTCATAATAATAAACAGCAGACGTGTATCATTTCCACCAGGCCGGCTCACACCTAACGCGTCCCCAAATCACACACTGTCACGGCGTGAGTCAGGAGGAGCCGCGTTGCTAATACACACCGGCTCCTAGCACGAAAAACACCAGCCGTCCTGTATTTGCTCAATGCATCAGGTTACTAAAAAAGGAACTCATGTATGGGGTGGGGATTTATTATTGGGCTTGAAGGATTTCAACACAGATAATACTGGAAACTGACAGGAGAAAGGAGGAAAGAATGTTTGGGGGTTTTTTTTCCACAAAAGGTGTGAGTCAGATTTGACCCCATGCAGCTGCAGAGTTTAGTCCGGGACTGACTTCAGCTCCCGGAGAGACAGTTTTTTAACAACGTGGACTGGCTCGCAGTCCTGCACTATATCATCCGAGAGAGGAAACAAGCCAACGCCGCGTTTGAGATGTGATTTATGTGCGCTTTTTTTTTTTTTTTTCCGCACAGGAAGATACCTCCATCTGTCTGTAACCTTTGCGAGTCGTACTTCCTCGCCCGTGTAATAGGTGCACACTCATGTCACAGCCGCTCCAAGCACGCAGGGGTGGAATTCCACGGGGAATTCCCAGCTGTAGGCGCACGCCGCTCTGCGGAGTTTTTTCGAGCTCCACGGAATTTGCGACGGGGTGTTTGAGTTTGTGGGTGTACCAGAAAGATGGCGGTAGAGCAGCAAAATGAGCAAAGTGAGCTAGGAGGATTCTACTGATTCATCCCCCCCCCCTCGCCTAAAACTCAACATCTCGCTCTTCCCTTCCAACGACCGGCGGACGGGAGCGAGCCCACCGCCGCCGCCGTTTCATCATCTTTTTAGTGTCTTGTAGAACAGCACGGTGGTTGAGATAATAACAGTGGCTGCGCAGCGCGCCCCGAGCGCCAGGTAGTAAAAGAGGCTCGACTTTTATAGTCTCTCTCTCTCCGACGAGCTCAGGGGGGCCGGGCGCCGTTTGCCAGGAGAAACAAGAGGGAAGCTAAAAAGTGGAGAGGAGAGCGGGGGATTCGCAGGGAGGGATCTCTGTCCGCCATTTTGTGCAATTTTTTTTTTCTTTTTTCTGTCTTTAATGTGTTTGTGCGCCAAGAGGCAGGTTCACAAGTGTGTGCGTGTGTTCAGGGGGGAGACGGAAAGTGAAGCCAATTGAAGTGCATTGACCTCTGTTCTGGTCAAGAGCTCCTCTTTTGTGACACCTAACTTTATTACCCCCCGTCAGCATTCAAGCCTTCTGTTGGGTTATATATCTTGTGGAGTTTACAACCTGTTACTCACTGTAGGTGTGTGTGTGTGTGTGTGTGTGTGTGTGTGTGTGTGTGTTCTGTGGGAAGCGGAACTGTTTATTAGAGAAACCCTTCCGTTGTTTCCTTTCTCCTGTGTAAAAGCAAACATCTAATTGAGTCTAATTAGCTCGACAAGGATCCGCAATAAAATGTCACACAATACTCCACTGATCGCCCACCTAGAGCTCTGTCTGCAGGTCTTCCTGTCACACACACACACACACACACACACACACCGTACACACAGTAATCTTATCTAACTGAATCTAAGCCCACGCTTTCTTTCATGCACTTATTCCCTCAGCTGTCTGATAAAGGGACTATGGTTAAAAACAGCGAGCATGATCGTCTCACGGCATTTATGACATTGTTGTAAAGCAAATCAAACTTCTATTAAATCTCCCACTTTTGTCTGACCCGGTTGTTTTTTTGTCTTTTTTCTGTTTCCATTTACAGAGACGCTGATGGACACGAAGTGGGCCACGACAGAATTAGCCTGGACCGCGCACCCCGAGACCGGGGTGAGTTTCCTTTTACTCGTCTGTGTGTGTTTTATACAGACACAAATGGTAAAACAGAAGAAATAATCCTGTCCCCCAATATCTGCGACTCTCAGCCTTGTTTGCACGCCCCTTTAAAGTTGTACGGCCCTCTACATCTTCATCAGGATATAGTATTTTAGGAACAGGATATGTTTTAGCATAGCACAGGATATGCTTCATAGCCAGCAGGAAAAAAAAAAAAAAAAAGATTCACTGCAATCCAATATCACAGTCACAGATGTCCCGTCCCCTTCGCCTCGGTGCACTTAATACGCACAATAAAAGGCCGCTTTCCTCATTAGCTAACCCCTACACGCTGAAATATTTCTTGCCGTTGACCTGTTGCAAGTCTGAGCTTCCAAATCTGCCGCGCACAAAGTGCCAGTGACAGACCCATCGCGTTTTCCCATGTGGTCCCCACAATGGGCTAAAGAGGCGGAAAAAAAGCGTCCCGTCCCCTCCTCGGGCCGTACTTCAAAGCTGCTGCCAGCGCTCCTTCCCTCGCCTTTTGTGCGACCCTCTGACTCGGCCCTTGTGTTTTTTTTTTTTGAAAAGGTGGGCCCCCGTTTTTTTTAATTTTTTTTTTAATTTTTTTTTTAGCCCAAACACATTGGCAGGGAGAGATTCCACCCCAGCTGTTGGAAGTCACCCACCCTCCTCATTCTCCCCGTCTATTACTTCCGAGCAACTAAGCGCCGATAAAGGCGGACACACTGGCTCACACCTCAGCTCGCAGCTTTTCCTGCCCTTTTTCTCCTCCTCCTTTCCCTCCTTTTTCTCCCCCCAACCGACGCATCCGTCCATCTTCCTTCACGCCCCCCCCCCCCTCGTCTAACATACAATGCGGCAGCAGCGCTCCCGCCGGTCCTGTGCGAAACGTCCTAGGAACCTTTAAAAATAAAATCCTCCCATTTCCCTCTCCTTTTTTTTCCCCCCCAAACCAAACCCGCAACAGATGCTCCTTTTCAACAGATACATACAGTGGCAACATTCTGCGCTCCAGATTCCCCCGCATTACCAACCAAAAAGCCCGGAGATAAATGTCTCCCGTGCCTCTCTTTGTTTTTGCTTTTGTGCCACAGACAGTACACGTCTACACAAGTTATCTTTCCTCCCTGTAGATTTTTTTTTTTTCCCCCCTTACACAAAAACATAATCCGTCCTCGCCGTTGTCTTGCGTGCGTCTCTATGCACGATACGTTGTACGTGTGTTTTTTTGTATCCCTCCGCACTCCTGCAGCAGGAATGCTGCAGACGGGTTTTGTTACGGGGTGACGAGTGTTTAAGAGGAGTTGATACAGTGGCTGCCAAACAAAGAAACATACTGAGAGTGCTGGAGAAGGAGGAGGGTGTGGGGCGAGGGGTGGCAGGGTAGCGAGACTGAGACCGATTAAGTCAAATCCGGAGAAATGTCCTTGCAGAAGGAGAGAGGCAGCATGTAAGAGGGACAAAATCAATTTCTAAGAGAGAAGAATTCTTCACAAATAGACTAACGCTCTCTCTCTCTCAGCAATGCCACTCGGGCCAAGTCTGAGTCACAGCATCTCTCTGCCTTGTTTCACAGTGTTGCACAACACTGGGCCCGAGACAAAAAGCTGCACAGACTAGTCCATTTGTGATAGTGAATCTGCGACAGCCGGCATAAAGGCGCTACTATTAACGTCGCCACGCTCGGCGTAAAAGCTCTAGGTGTGAAAGCCGTTCATGTGGGAGTAAATGCAGATTTAAATATTTATCTGTGCAAGGCTTCTGCTCATACTGAGGCTGTGTGTGTGTGTGTGTGTGTGTGTGTGTGTGTGTGCATGTGTGTGTGTGCATGTGTGTACATGTTTGGTTTCACTTCACCCTTTCATTGTCTGCATGTTGGTATGTGGTTTATAATTTTCACAGTCTGCCCCTGTCTGTTGCCTGTAGCACATGTGCATCGTGCATATCTGTGACTATGTATGTCTTGCTGTGTGTGTGTGTGTGTGTGTGTGTGTGTGTGTTTTTTTGTCCACGTAGTGCATCATTTATTCTCCAAAACAGATGGTAGATAAGGGGGGATTTCTGCTTTGTAGCAGGGCTCTCTTGAGATCCACACTGACACTGAAGGACAATATTAACAATATACCAAGTATATCACTTTCTGCCAACCGCCCCCCCCCCCCCACACACACACACAGAAGCGTACTAGAATGTCCTCAAAATTAGCCATTCTTACAACAAATTAATTACTCTACTAACGCTAATGATACTGCTTTACCAAAGTGGTCGTCAAGGTGACTAATATTTAAAGGGCTGATCCAATCCAAAAAGTTTCCCCAAAACACAGAGAAAGCTGCTATGTGTGATTTGGAATAATTCAGGTTTTATCAGTGTTAACAGCTTTCTGGACAGATGAATGGGGGGAAAAAACACCTTTAATAACAACTTGTTAAAGACCTCAAGCTGCACAATGGGAGAAATATGACCATTCCTATCCTGTATGTAACAGACATAGCTTTGCCAGAAAGTTGGGAAATATAGTTTCTTCCAATGGAGCTCTGGACCTTCAAGGAGGGCGATGTTGCGTCATCGATGCATTGTTCATTGTCATCCGAAAGCACAATTTAAAGCTCTGATTGGAAGAAAGGACAAAGAAAGACGGAGTGGGTTTTTTAGAGCTTGCATAACGATTCATCCTGGTTGAAATCGATGCCAAGAAACTTGACCCTTTTTCACATGACCTACTTAATTCATCCAGCCTTGGCGTATGCAGGCACGAAAAGTGTTTGGCCATTGGTGCGTGTCGTGCAGGGTTGACCTCCCTCTAAAACACACACACATGCACAAACAAGCCACACACACACACATTTGCACACAATACCATGCAAACACAGACACACACACACCCAGTGAAGCACACCCACAAACACTTGGCTGCATCGCTCGTTTGCAGTGGGTGATTTATTACTCTGAAGTAAATATCCATTGACACTTCATGCTTTTAGCCATCCCATTGACCCGGCTGGTGATTATTGATTCCCTCTGGTCGCTTCCTCTTTCTCCTTGCCTCTCATCGGGCCATCGTTTAATGCCACGGCCGAAGCTACGCCCAGTCTCCCTCTCTCTCCCACATGGCCTCCAGGGTCCTGGATGAATAGCCTTGTCTCCATCACATCCATATCGCAGCCTTAATTAAGATGCTTTAGAGCCCAGATGGAAACAACTGGCCCTGGAAAACAAATTGGTGCCTTTCCAAAGTTTCAAATGTTCTGAAGCAAACTTCTGTCCCAAGAGTGCAACCATAGACTTTTAAAAATTTTGTTATAGATGAGGCTTGGCACCTAAAACTTAAGTATTTTATTCTTGTATGATGGGATGGGGGCCGAGTGATTGAAACGACCACCCTGCAATCAGAGGGTCACAGGTTCAATCCCATGGAGTCCAATAACATCCTTGTGAAGTATATAGCGAACAATGCTGTTGATCTCTTATGACCAGAGATTTAGCCAAAACTGCACTCTTGACTTTTATTCCTTTGTCTAGTTTTATCATGTCACGTTCAATTGTCCACTTCATTGTTTTAAAATGTTTAAACAGATGCTGTCGGATGCCTTATGCAAAACACTTTGAATTGCCCTTGTATTCGAAAGGTGCTATGCAAATAAACTCGCTAGGCCTCGGCTTGGCTCACGAAGATAAATGCGCTCTATTTGTCTGATCGGGAAAAGGGGAGCAGATCCCTCAACATGTGCATGCAAACAAGAATCTCCATTTGAAGAGAGATGATTTAATCGCGGTGTCCTCATTCGAGATTGAAAAAATGAATTAGATTAAAGCGTCTCACACCAAAGCTTTTACAGTCTAGTTGGCTTACACTCATTTAATGAAGCTGGTAATCAAACTTTAGAAAATTTAATCCAATTTTATCCTCAGTAATTTACCCCCTGGGTACCGTAGTAGCACAGAAAGCTGTGGAGGAGTGTAAAAACAGAAAAGCATGAAGGTTAACCAACGCCTTTTCCCCGTCTTTATTAGGGGACGTTGCGATCATTGCTTGGTAATTGAAGCGTAATTGGTTGTGAAGCAATGTGGCTGTTGCTTCCAAACAGATATGAGGTAAACATGCTGTGGTGGCTCCGAGGTGACAGTTTGCTGTAATTGTGATGAATTTGCAGTCCTTGTCCCTGGCTTTTCGCTACACTAACCTGAGATAGAAGGCACACAGCATGGTGAAGGCAAGAGAATATTTTCGAAAATACCCATTTAGTTCCGCTCCTTTTTGTCCGTCCATTCCGTAAGCTCGGCCATGGTACTTGTATTTCTGCTTTAGCATACAAATGACTGAATATAATTCTAATACAGTGTTTAAGATTAGACGGAAATCAGACTTAGAAGCACTGAGTGTATCTGAGTATTCATTCTTAGATGTCGACCAACATGTACAGCCTCTAACTTGTTTTGTGTTTCTCTTCTTCTTCTTTCCTTGTAGTGGGAAGAAGTGAGTGGCTACGATGATGCCATGAATCCCATCCGGACTTACCAAGTCTGTAACGTACGCGAGCTCAACCAGAATAACTGGCTACGCAGTGACTTCATTCCACGCAAGGATGTGCTACGTGTATACGTGGAGATGAAATTCACGGTGCGCGACTGCAACAGCATTCCAAACATCCCAGGGTCCTGCAAGGAGACCTTCAACCTCTTCTACTACGAGTCTGACTCAGACTCAGCCACGGCCACTAGTCCTTTCTGGATGGAGAACCCTTATGTGAAGGTGGACACTATTGCCCCTGATGAGAGCTTTTCCATGCTAGAATCCGGACGGGTAAACACAAAAGTCCGGAGTTTCGGGCCACTCTCCAAAGCCGGGTTCTACTTGGCCTTCCAGGACCTTGGTGCGTGCATGTCACTCATCTCAGTGAGGGTGTTTTATAAGAAGTGCTCCACCACCATCGCCAACTTTGCAGTTTTCCCAGAGACGGCGACGGGGGCCGAGGCAACGTCCTTGGTCATTGCGCCAGGAACCTGTGTCCCCAATGCCCTGGAGGTGTCTGTGCCACTGAAACTTTATTGCAACGGAGATGGGGAGTGGATGGTTCCCGTGGGTGCCTGCACCTGCTCAGCTGGTTTTGAATCAGCAATGAAGGATACTCAGTGTCAAGGTTAGTGTTTTCATAACAGACATTTTAGTTTATTACTGTTTGTGATGCGAGATTCATCTGGGCTTCACAGACTTCAACAGGGTACAAAATGTACAACACCTATTTCGGAAAACAGGCAGCTGAGAAGGAATATTATTTAAACACAGGTGGTGCTATGTTTTTATCATATACCATAGCTATACCTCTCTGGAAGATGGAGTGGAAGTTTCCCTGTGGCGATCAATAATGCATCACAGTATTACTTTTGAGAGAAGTTACATTTGCATTTTAGGCAAATGTTATCTGATGCATCTATGTAGTGAATTGCAATGAGTGAGTAGTAAAGGGGTCGAATTCTTGCTGAAGGACACTTGAAAGACACATTACTGTTGCACACACACACACACATACATACACGCTGCTATAAAGATTGGATCTGTATTGTTTTGGTTACAGGTTACAATCTCTGTCACAAGGTTGTCCAGCTGCCACGTTATTATAAGCCGTTCATTTGCCTTGTATTCTCTTGACACATTAATAAAATGACTACAAGGTAGAATAACACAATCTAGATGACACTGTCAGTAGGTGGCTGTTCATTCCTCTGACCTCAGTTTTGCTTGGCAGCTGGTTGCTAAATAAATGGAAATGCGGGGGGGGGCTGTCTGTTTATGAGAGCTCGGAGGCCCTTTGATGGTTTCAGGTCTGATGGAAAACATGACGGGTTCACGGGGGTTGAGAGCAAGGTGATTTTAAACAGCAAGGTCGCAGCTGAAATGGAATGCAGGTGACAGCGGGAGGAGCGGGGAGGATAAATGGAAAGTGTGTGCTGAGGGGTATGGGGGCGTAAAATTAGGCCCAGGTCAAATGGAGACCGAAGAATGGTTGAGGGAGAGAGGTGACAGCAGGGTTATTGATGAGCGGGGTTGATTGTGACCTGCCCGTGTATGTACAGTTTGTGCACATTTTGCACATCAACCTTGGCTGCCTGGGTTCAGAGGGCTCGTTCATCTAATAGAGAGAGATGAAGCTAAGAAAGACCTTTGTTTCACTATCCGTATGGTAGATCAGGACAAGAGTGGCTGCTTTAAACTGGCTGACCCTGGACATAGAATGTGTGCTCAAAATCAGGACAGTGTATGTCTGTATGCGAAAGTAGTAAGTATAGTAAATCTAAAGCATGGTGTATGTGGTTAAAATCTCATTTGTTTGTACCTGGCAGCTCAAGGTTAAAGCCCTGGCGACTGGGCCCTGATAAAACCTTCTCTAATCAAGCTTCACTGTAAAACCACAGGGGATAAATCTTCTCTTTACTTCTCAAATTATGTGATCAGTGGTCCACTCTCCTTTTCCGTCCTCTCCCACCCATTTTAGCCAATTATCTTTTCTCATCATCCTTCCGCCATGACTCTTCACCCGTTTCTGTCCCCGTTCCAGCACTGTGTCCTCCAGCTCCGCCGCTGCTTCTCACCCTTTCTCATTATTAGCCTTCACCTCTTCTTCCCCCATCACTTCCTAATCCGAAGGCCGCTGCTCTCATTAATAGCCCTCCCCCCCTCCCAACCAGAGTTGCAGTAAGGATGTCCCCATTAATATTAATCGATGAGCCAATTTTTTTTTGGCTTTCACTTCTTTCCACTCATTCGCTGCACATTTTTCACCCCCGATGTTCTTTACCTTTTTTTCCCTTCATGGCAAACACTTTCCAATTTCAACATACATTTTAATCAGTTCCTTAAGCTCTATGTTCTGCATGAGAGGATAAGACACAGGGGAGTGGAGAAGAGGGGGGAAAAAAGCGCCTGCAGGATTAGCATTTTCTATGCCTCCACCTCTTCCACCTCTCCTTCCTTTTTTTTTCCTACTGCCTTGTCTCTCTTTCTTCCTTATTCTTTGGTGGTTCCTCTAAGGGGAATGTGGATGAAAGGAAGGGGATGACCCCTTTACTCACTGGAAGTGATTGATCAGCACTTTCAACCCTTCTCTGGAAAAAAAAGGCTTCTTTTAATGGGAATGCTCCTTCAACATTTACCGTTAGTTGTTCAAAAACATGTTCACAAACCAGTACTCGCACCCCTGTGAGTTGGGAAATTGCTCGTAGTTTACCTTGTGTTGCATGAACTTAAAAGAACTCGTGATAGCGAATCAAAAGAAGCTGTTCTCACAGGCGCCAAAACTCAAGGTCGTTTTTTTTTTAATCTGTTAATCAAGCAGTGCTTCCTGTTAGCCAGCGGTGTGGATGACTCTGATTAATGGCGGCAGAACAAACACACTCAGCGCTAATGTACACGGTTCAGGCTAACTCGCCGTGATGTGCTAATATTGAACTTTCAAAAACCAGCAAAACAGAGGGGGCAGGAAGTACTCCGCTGTAGATTTGACCTCCCACCTTGGTTGTTTCTAACACGGGTGTGAAAAACAAACTCAGAATCTATGGCGGCGATTAGCATTCAGAGGGACAACCGAGCATTGTGTCCTTGACGCTGAGGTTGGTTAATCAACCGGATCCGGTAAACTTTGACTCTCACAGCGAACTCGTTCATCTTTTAACCAGACATTTTTATCAAAGATAGGCCCGCCAAGGGGTCCTGGATCACAGTGTTTCCCCGGCACGTCTGCAGCTCATCACCTGAGTTATAGACTTATTTCACTTATTTGAGCACCTGCTATAAATGGAGATAGGGCAGGCCTGCCCCGCTTTCATCTTATTAACTAGGCCTCGCCTATTCAATAAGCGGTTTTGTCGTTTTGAACTAACGTGTTAAAGGGAGTTCATTTTGGGTCTGTTTCAGTAAGAGGGATGCAGGCATACCTTTGAGAAAAGCCTCTTAGCCATGAGAGTGTAGAAGTGACAAGGCCAGGGTGGTGTGCTTTGTATGTGTGTGTGTGTGCAAACGTGCATGCACAGTGTGTGCAAACCAACGTCAGAATGCAGAATGTATCTGCCATTCCGATTCTCTCTGTGTATAGTTATTTAAGTATTTTATGAAAAGCAAAATTCAGATTAAAAGCCTCATTACCAGCAATTTGGGGGTCATGTATGTCATTCGGGTCGACGGTCTCTTTGCGGGTTTATGCAAATGGCCACACACTGCTCAAAATGCCCTGACCATTTCCACACATTAACAAACACACGCTAAAGACAAATAAGACAAGTCAGTCATTTTACCAGTGAGCTGGAACAGGGTTTTTAAATATAGGCCGAGTATTTCCATTCCAGAATCAGGGTGGCCTGTTGCCTACTTGGATATGCAACCCATACGAATGTTTTATTGAAACTTATCCGTGGCTACTTACTTACTTACTTACTCACATTTTCTTTCTCTCCCTTTTCCCATCAGCTTGCAACCCTGGCACTTTCAAATCCAAGCAGGGAGACGGCCTCTGTTTGCCGTGCCCCGCCAACAGCCGCGCAACCTCGGGAGCAGCCAGCGTCTGCTCCTGTCGGAACGGATTCTACCGTTCAGACACCGACTCCCCCGACTCCCCCTGCACGAGTAAGTGAAGACAGCTTTTAGTCGAAGCAAATAGGACCTTGCCTTTCGAAGTCATGACATCATAAAGTCAAAAGCAAGAACATTTCTCCATGCTCTTCTTCCCTCAGTCAAAATACAGAAAGATGAAGTGTATTGGTAGCCATAAAGCGGTATAAACGTTCTTGTGTACTTCCCTCTCTGAGTTGTGACCTTCGTCCGCTTTATCAGTCCTCAGGAGTGGTTTTTCCCACCACTCCACGCAGACAGCAAACAATTCCCTTTTGTTTTACCAACGTTCCACCAAACTTTATAATCCGACCCCTCCCAGAGCCACCTCCTAATGAAGTCTATTATTCTTAATGCCACCACTTTTTTGCAAATAGAGACTTATAGCAGTGCAGTGTTTTCGTTGAAAGCAAACATGCACATGTAGGAGCTTATTTTATTCTTCTACTGGTAAAGAGAGAAGAATATCTTTTTTTTTTTTTTCCAGTCGCTAGGATGGGGTTGGGGGGGGGGGGGTGATTCTCCCTCAGTGCAGTGAGAGATAAGGCCCTGGCAATTGGATAAGAATTGCCAAGCCTCTGCCAATAGTTTGTCTCGCTTGCCCCCAGAACTTTCTCACACACACGCACACACACACACACACAGTGGTAGTGAGCATGCAATTCAAATTTGGGACTTTTTTCCCTTAAGAACTGCTGGAACTGCTGTCTCGTGTATGTAGAAGAAGAAATAGAAGGAAAAAAATAGGAATGATATGTCAACTGTGTTTTGTGAATGTCAGTATCTCACTATTGTGCATGGAGATTAAATTCATTCTCATTCCAAACCTCATCTCATGCACGCTTCCCCCTTCCCGTCTGCAGCCGTTCCCTCCGCCCCTCGCAGCGTCATCTCCATCGTGAACGAGACCTCGCTCGTGCTGGAATGGAGCGACCCGCGCGACCAGGGCGGCCGCGACGACACCTTCTACAACGTCATCTGCAAGAAGTGCCTGCCCGAGCGGGGCATGTGCTCACGGTGCGACGACAACGTGGACATCTCGCCGCGCCACCTGGGCCTGACGCAGCGCCGCGTGGCTGTCCGCAACCTCCAGGCCCACACGCAGTACAGCTTCGAGATCCAGGCGGTCAACGGCGTCTCCAACAAGAGCCCCTACACGCCTCAGTTTTCTGCGGTGAACATCACCACGAATCAGGCCGGTGAGTCTAGCTCCGCCTTCTCATGGCCAATATTGGAGCGCTGGATAAAAAAAAAAGAACATTAAAGACCACTTTCCTTTGCTTAAGAAGTAGTGATCAATTTCTTGCATGCATGTGGGAGTAGGTTACATATTCCCTTTGAACAGGGATTGGTGAAGGAAGGCATTCTTCTGAATGGGCTTAGAAAGAGACCCCTTTTCGCACACCCACGTTATGCTCCATACCGACACTGCTGGAAATAGTAATAGCGAGGCAGTGTGTATATTTAAATTGTTGAACCTTCAGTATTCCAGCTGCCCACTGCTTCCAACCCACTGCTCCTGCAGCCCAACAGTACACAACGCTAACCAGGCCAGTACAGCAACTTTTAAAACTACAACTCTTGCACGGTTTGGTTTGGGATTTGCTGCAAGATTCCCCATATAAGTTAAATATCAAGGTAGGAAGGTGGATACGCAGATGTACTGGGCTGTCAAGTATTGCGGAGCTTACTCTACACTTATGTTCTCATGAGATGGCGTCTTTGTTGTGGTTCTCCCAGGGCTCTTAAACTGTGCCTTGGATGTGTTTAGTCTCTATGTTAAATTTGCACTTTTGGGCAGGCTTAAACAGCACTGAGGATTATTCCTTTGCTCCACCCCCCCCATCATCTCTCGTCTCTATATGGCCTTGTCCTCCTCGCCCCTATGCTTGCGCTCCTGCGCCTAAAAAAGATGCTTAAGGATTCCCTTCTGTTTGTGGGTCTAGGATCCAAAGTCCCCACATGGCCCCGTGTGAGGCCCTCATTGTTTTATGAGGGATCTGGCACTGGGTTGACAGGGACCAGTGTCCATCTATGGTTACCCCAGGTCAGCAGGGTTCAAAGAGGAGAGGGAAGAGGAGGGGGAGGACGAGGGAGCATCAACTGTGATCAGATTATCCCCGGGTGTAGTCCCAAGACCATCCTTGCATGTGCACTCACCTTTTAAGAACCAAAATAAATACTGGGGCGGTGATAAGCCCCAGGGGCCACCTCCATGGTTACTTCAACGTCTTCTCCCGAGGAGGGCCCCTAATCCCCTGGCCGGAGTAACCAGGGGATCTGCCTAGGAAGTATTGTCTTCTAGGAGAGAAAGAGAGACATGGAGGTGATGGGGGGAGACTGGGATGGACGGGACTGACAAGGGAGACAGAGAGGCATGGAAGGGAAGGTTTGGGGGGCAAAAAAAGAGAGAGAAAGGAGAAACAGAAGGATGTCTGGCCACAAATACAAGCAGCGGGGAGAGAAAGGAAATGCAAGGAGGGGAGGGATCAAAGAAGAAAAAGTAAGGATTTAAAAAAAAGCAGGAAACCAAAGAAGGTGATTGTGTAGGAAGAAGTGAGTAACATCCTCTTTTATATATATATATATTTTTTTTTTGTTGGAAGAGAAGCTACCACAGGGGAGAGACAGTTAAAGTTATAGAACAAAAAGCAATGAAGCAGACAGAGAGGAGGGAGTGAGTCAGAGGTGCAGAACAAGCCTGAACTCAGAAGAGAGGACAGAGAGAGACAGGGAAGCAGACAGCACTCGGCCGTTGTGTTATGGTAATAAGCACATGTGAACAAAGCATGAAAAGCTCAGGTGGGTGGGGTGCCAGCGTATTTTTATATCACATCCCTAGCAACTTGTAAGTGTGAACCCTTTGTATGAATTAAAAAGTCTGTATAGTATGTGTGGTTGAAGGTAAATTAGACTGCATGCTAAAACACACTATTCTGAAACTTTGACTTTGAAGGTGGAGTGAGAACATCTGTTTGCAGTGCATCCGAATGTATGATATATCTCCTTCTGTATGTACAGTATGTGTACTTTACTAGAGAGAGAGTGTGTATGAGACACATCAGTTTTGCAGTTTGATTCACTTATCGCAGGAGAATCAGACATCCCTCTCCCCCTTTCCAAGGACTCCCAAGAGGGAGAATTTGAGCATTAGTGGGGAATGGTCCTGCATACTAACCATTGGCCAAAGCTTTTCACAAAGCCTGCTAGACTCTAGTATTTAGGCTTGTGTGGACACACAAAGGGCATGGGACTTGAAAAGGCACAACACAGAAAATGTTTTTAAAAAGGCGGATTTTCTATTATTTGTTTTTTGTAGCTCCCTCCGCGGTGCCCACGGTTCACCTGATGGCGGCCTCGGCCAGCACCATGAGCCTGTCCTGGCTGCCTCCGGAGAAACCCAACGGAATCATTCTGGATTATGAGATTAAGTACCACGAGAAGGTAAGCGGTGATGTAAGTCAACTCCTCTCCTACAATTTGGTTGTGTGGATATCCCACGGTCGCTGTTTCATCCGTGTTTCTGTGAATGTGAAAAACAATGCCTGCGCTGATTAGCAACCCCCCCCCCCTCCGTTCCAAGCTTGTGTATATCATCTTTCCTGACTTATAGCCCCTCATTAATTTTGCTCTTTCTGTCATCCCAACCTTCTCCCATATTTCCATTCCACGCTGCCATTTTCTGTCTCCCTAATTCTCTTTTCTCCCTCTTACCCCCAATCCTCTTGCAATCCATTTGGACGTTTACCATATTTTCCAGGGGCCCGTAAGGCTTTGACTGGATGTGTCTCAGGGAGAGAACAATGGCACTCCCTCTTTATCTGCTGTTTGTTGTCCTGTCCTTCTCCAGTCAGATTAACACACCAACTCCAATCTGACTCTTAATGTTTCTCTCGCTTTCCTATTTTTTTCACCCGCCTGCATGGTTTGATCGGACAGGCATGTCAATGAGTGATTATTGGTGAAGAAGATGGTCAATTTGATTTTGTTTTCACCCATTGGCCGTCTCTGTCTGCAGGACCAAGGTGAGGCCATCGCCCACACCATGACGGCCCAACGGAGCAACGCCCGCATCGAAGGCCTCAAGGCCGGCACGCCGTATGTGGTCCAGGTCCGGGCCCGGACGGTGGCCGGCTACGGCCGCTACAGCAGCCCGGCCGACTTCAGCACCAACCTGCAGAGTACGTCTCTCCCTTACCTACTCTATTACTATATGGGATATGCTGAGGTATCTGCGGCTCCGCGGCAATACCAATAATAGTTCTGTGCATAGGCTTATGAACATAACGGAGGTTCAGCAGCTGATGGAGGCTGTTGCTGCTATTAATAGCCTAACTATGTTTCAATGAAATTAAATCCTTGCAGAGATATTCAGAATTTCATAGCAATCACCCTCAGTCCTGCTGACAGTGTGGATCATTGGAGAAACAAAGTAAAACAACTCTGTGCTTTCTCAGGCAATCTTCATAAACGCAATTATTAGTCAGAGATTGCACATCATTCTGCTCCATACACCCTGAAAAGCACAAAGGCATGCTTTTACTTACATAAGTGCACATTCATAATGTAGGTGTGAGAAGCATGCAGTGCAAGCCTTCAGCTATGGCACAATCTTGGTCAATAGTAACTACTTGTGACCGGTGTTCGTGCCAAACTCTCTAAGTAACCCGTTTCTCTCCTTCACCCCCCAGCCGACCCACCTAAGTCGTGGCAGGAGCAGCTACCACTTATCGTGGGGTCAGCCACAGCCACCTTGGTCTTCATCATCGCAGTCGTGGTCATCGCTATCGTCTGCCTCAGGTCAGAATGAGATTCCTCTTTCAGAGATTTAGAATACTTGAGCACTTTTGGCACACTTTACCCACACTCCTAGATTTGTTTCAGCCCTTTGCAATTATGTTGAAACAGCAAGGACTTCCAAAGACATTAAGGCATTCCTACTTTGACTTGTGGAAAAAAAAAAACGCAGAGATAGCTTCAAATGTCAACTTAGTTTCTATGTCCACAAAGCCAGGCCAGAACAGTCTCAATGGGTCGCTGTGCCACCTGTGAGGCCGCTGAATGCCAGATTAGCCTTTCTGAATCTGTGAATAGTAAACAGCTTTGGCTAAAATGCTACTTTGCTACACTGGAACACGGCACGATGGGGGCAGCTGTTGGCTGGACGGGCCCCGCCTTCGCAGCCCAGCTCAGGACCAACAAAGACCCAGATGTGTCCTTGTCTGCTGGGCCCAATTGACTGGGAAAGATGCAAGCGGCTGCTCACATGTTTTTAAAAAAAAAAAAAAAAAAGTCTGACACTGCATCAACCGGGTCTAACCTCGTTTATCCTTATAGCACTCATTTGTCAGGCAGCAAACACAGTGTGTGTGTGTGTGTGTGTGTGTGTGTGTGTGTCTATACATGTGTGAAAGGTTGGCACCCACCACTGACTGGCGCCCACCGGGTTCCATCCACCAGCCACTTCAGGCAGCGGCTGACAAGCGTGGGCATCGGTCACGCTAGACTGAATAATAATTTACCCGGCTCCCCCCCACCACCACCGCCATCCCCCCCCCCTCCTCCTCCTCTCCATCTTCCTCCTGCCTCTCCACTCGCCCCTTTATTTTCACACCGCTGCATTGTATCTCTCTCAGGGTCTCGGCTTAACCGCTGCTCCTACCGCCTCACAAAAAAAGAGAAGGAGAAAATCGTAATAACACACACACACACACACACACACACACACACACGAAAAGAAAAAAAAAAAAGGCTTCGGCATATTCTGGAAGTAAATTAGAATTTGAAATAAGATGCAAATCACCATTGAGTATTATTGCCCTGGTTACTGGTTAGACAACAAAGGAAGCACATTAACATATAATTTCAACAACCCCCCCTTGCTCTGTCATCATCTTTTTGCCCCCCCCCCCCCCTTCCCAGCACAGAGGGAAGACATGGAGAGAGATGAGGATACAGAAACATAGAGATGCAAGGCAGAGCAAAAAGAGAGAGAGACAGAGAGAGATGAGAAATGGATTAAAAAGGAAGGAGGGACCAGTGTCGATGAGAAGAAAATAAAGAGTCAGATTAAGCTGAATGGAATAGTGTGACGTCTATAGGGCGAGGGAGGCGAGCTCGCTGCTTGAGTCTGCTCCTTCTGGCTCAATGTCTCTCACTTGCTGCTCCAGACAATGGTATGATATCCTTTTGTTTAGTGTCCTGTTACAGTCGCACATGAGGAACCCTTCCACCACCAGGATTGCTTTGCTGAGGCATTGATATCATCTACGTATAGTGTGCTCCTTCACCAAGCAACATTGGGATGTCTACATTTTAATTCTGTTTTTTTCCCCCCCTTTCAAGTGTTTGCACCCTGCTACGAGGAGTCCTCGTGATTCAATTTTGCGTTCTCCCTCTCTCCCCAACAGAAAGCAGAGAAACGGTTCCGAATCGGAGTACACGGAGAAACTGCAGCAGTACAGTAAGTCTCTTTGCTGAGATGCCCCTCCTTCCCTGAATTAACCACATTCCATCAGCAGTAATGACTTAGCATCTCCAACCACTAAAGAATAGCTCACATGACATGAATTTGCTTGATCATCCAGTGCTGTAATTAGGCATTAGGGAAATGGATCTCTTTTAAGGAGATGTTTTTGGACGGCGGAGATTCACTTTCCCGTTCTTGCCACTGAATCCCCTATAGTCACGCCGGGAATGAAGGTCTACATTGACCCCTTCACCTACGAGGACCCCAACGAGGCGGTGCGCGAGTTCGCCAAGGAGATCGACGTCTCCTGCGTGAAGATCGAGGAGGTCATTGGCGCAGGTAACCCACCAAAGCTCCTGAGCTACAGGGGGAAGACTGCTAGTCACCTCCAGGCCATACCGTTAGAGGACTTCACACCAAGCGGTACTTCCACTCAATTCATCGCTAGCCCTCTCCTTGCTCCCTCCCCTACCTCACTTGTCACCTCTTAGGAACCCCCCCCCCTTTTTTCTAGATGTCCAGCACCGTCCTGTGTTACAAACCAGTGCTAGATATGTTCTTCTTTTGAGTAAGCCTGACTCACAGTCCTAGCACCCTGACGTTGTTTTCCATTACGATGTGCATTTAGAGTAGCTGTAAAACCTTTTTTTTTGTTGTTTTTTAGTGGTGGATAAAATCTGAGACCAATCCTGGAACAGGAGAGCCACTGTGCGAAAAAAAAATAAATAAATGGTAAATTAGTATGACATAGCAGCAACTTTGATAAAACATCTTCTTAAGTCTAATAAAGCAGATTTGGACAATGAATGATCACAGCTCCGTACAGACAGGATTTATTTCTCTAGGGAGGCGGTTAATCCGGCGTGTGTGTGTGATTTTGCTCTAATCGCCTCTAATATTACCTACTGGCTAATTGTGTGATTTTTGCCACATTATAGCTTGAAGTTTTTACTTCCTGTCTTAAAAGTAATTTATGTTTTACAGTATAACCTAAGTTTTAAGTTTCTGTGCATTTGAGCTCTGTGTGGTATAATAAAGGATTTATATAAAATCGATTTGACTATTCGACATAGAGATGCTCTTTGAGTCACAACCCACATGCTTAACACAGGTTGTGGCTCTCTTACAAGAAATAGTTGTCAAGTGTTCTGGCTTGGGGAATGTGTCGACAGATTCTTGCATTTTTCCATCTTAAATCGGCTAATATTTATTTCCCACATCCCCACTAAAAGTCATGAATCCTGTCTGGATGGGGCATGCCATCTTACAGTAATTCTTGTCCAGGATTGGA
Organism: Eupleurogrammus muticus; assembly: GCA_036785175.1. Lineage (NCBI taxonomy): Eukaryota > Metazoa > Chordata > Actinopteri > Scombriformes > Trichiuridae > Eupleurogrammus > Eupleurogrammus muticus. Next base: position 17,126,906 of record JAYKQN010000006.1, on the reverse strand, counting down.
TGTTTCTGACCCCCTCCGTCCTATAAGTGTTCTCTTCATTAAAGAGGGATTCTACTTAATCACTTTATTCAACTCCTGTTCCTTGCACTTATGTGGTTGTGTTTCCTCCTTGATATTTAATGTTGTAGATAGTAAAGTTTTTAATGCATTTGATATGCCCTTATAGTGATATATCAGCTCAAAGAGCTGCAGGACTGTGCCAAGTGAGGTTGAGTTGTTCTTGATCACTTATTTTGACCCCTACGTAATCACTTTATTTGACCTCCCTGTTCCTTGCACTCATGTGGTTGTGTTTCCTCCTTTTTAAGAAAAAAAACAACCTTTCTGACATTTGATGTTGTAGATAGTCAAATATTTTATGCATTTGATATACTTGATAGTAATATCTCTGCTCAAAAGCTGCAGGACTGTGCCAAGTGAGGTTGAGTTTTCTTAGCATTGTATCTGAGCCAAAATGGAGGACGGTGTGATGGCAGAGATGGGAATCCCTACTGCTGCTTCTGCTACTACCATTACTACTACTGCTACTACTGCTACTGCTGCTGCGACAGCTCTTCTGCTGCTGAGGCTACTACCTGAAACCCGTCGCTTCCCAGCATTCGCCTTTAAAGTGACAAACCCTCAACCCCCCTTTTGTCTTCCCTGTCCCCCCCCCCCCTTTCCCCTCCTCTACCCCCCTGCCCTCCTCCGTCCATTCCTCCACCCTCCCTCCCTTCCTCCTCTCTCCCCCGACCTTCCCCCCCCCACAACCTCCGACCTTTGCACCTGTGTTGGAAACACATCATCGTCCAACTTTTTTCTTGCACTCGTGCACACGCTTGGTGTAGACTCTAAACGTAAAGCGTCGTCCGGCCCCAGGACCCCTAAGCTTCTGTCTCCGCCTATCTCTTCCTCCTGCGCCCGCTTCTCTGACCCCTACGAAGCTTAGCGCCCCCCCCCCCCCACCTCCCTTATCCTCCCCCTATCCACCCCCCCTGCCTCCTTCCTCCTCAACTCCTGTTTCCACACTACTCGACTCAGTTTTATTTACTTCAACACGCGTTTCTGTTGTTTTTTCATTTGTCCACTCTACATTCGCTCACATTTCCGTCCATCACGCCTCGCACTCACCACGCTCTTACTTTTTTTTACTCTGTGGCCTGACAGCACAAACATCACTGTATGCTCCCCCCCATCACCACCACCACCCCTTGACATTGGCCTAGAGTCCTGGCTTCTCAGTCCCCCCTGTCCCACCCCCTCCTGCTACCCTTCCCTGGCTCCTTGGTTCTAACCAGTTAACTGTCCCCTCTCCCCTCTTTTCCCCCCACTCTCCTCCACTCTTCCGTCATGCCTCTCTCCCCCTCCCTCTCTCTCTCTCTATCTTTCTTTTCTCTGGCTGTCTCACCCGGGCTCTGGCAGGAGAGTTTGGGGAGGTGTGCCGCGGCCGCCTCAAGCTGCCGGGCCGCCGGGAGATCATCGTGGCCATCAAGACCCTCAAGGTGGGCTACACCGACCGCCAGAGGCGGGACTTCCTGTCCGAGGCGTCCATCATGGGCCAGTTCGACCACCCCAACATCATCCGCCTGGAGGGCGTGGTCACCAAGAGCCGGCCGGTGATGATCGTGACCGAGTTCATGGAGAACGGGGCGTTGGACTCTTTCCTGAGGGTGAGGGGAAAAAAAGCACAAGAGAACATACACACACACACACACACACACACACACACACACACACACACACACACACACACACACACACTCACACAAAAGCTCTAATATAACTTACAAGACATGTACCAATGATTTTATCAGCGATGGAACAATGTTAATCAAATACAAAGACAAAAAATTAACCATTCAAATCGGAGCTTGCTTTTAGTAATCTCCCTTTCTTTCGGAGCCTTAATCTCGAAGCCGGTCTTCTTAAGCCCCCCCCCCCCCCCCCCCCCTCCCCTCCGCAGAACCCACAACGGATATCTGACAAACGCCGCGTTCAGGCAAAAAATGGTGACATTTACAAAGAGCTCAGTCTCTAATGAATCTCTGCATCAAAGTCACATGGTAGTCGCCCAGCCAGACATTTTTTTACACGGCGACACTAGTGAAGAAGAGAAACGTTACAATGTGAGGAGATAGGACATGAAAGGTGCAGGCGTGAGAGGACGGATGATGCAGAGATAGCGACAGGCACGGACAACAGAACGGCATGCGGGCAGGACAAGTAGAGATAAAGGGGCTACACACACACTCACACACACACACACACACACATTCCTTTGAACGTGCAGCCTTCCGCCTCTTCACTCTCTCTCTCTCTCTTTTCCTCCGCCAGCTCAATGACGGCCAGTTCACGGTGATCCAGCTGGTGGGCATGCTGCGCGGCATCGCGGCCGGCATGAAGTACCTGTCCGACATGAACTACGTGCACAGGGACCTGGCCGCCCGCAACATCCTGGTCAACAGCAACCTGGTGTGCAAGGTGTCCGACTTCGGCCTGTCGCGCTTCCTGGAGGACGACCCCACGGACCCCACCTACACGAGCTCACTGGTGAGTCCGGCCGCACGGACGTCTGCGTATTCCCTGTCGGAGATCAGTGTTTAAAAGGTGCTACGTGTGACATTTTAACATCAATGAATCATGATCATATAATTTTTAGCCCCCGCTCACAAATAGAATCCTTAAGTGTTGCCAACTATGAGCATATAAGAAATAGATCTGTGTCATGTCTGTTCCCATATGACCATTCTTGAACAAAATGAATGTTATTATTATTCGACTTGCAGTTGAATAATAACTGTTTTCTCTCTGTGTGGATTAGTGGTACAGTATGAACACAGTTTAACAAAAGGGCAGAATCAGGAACATTTTTGGTGTTTTTTTTTTTTTTCTTAATATTTTGATTGCTCAACGCAATGCGCAATTAATGAATAGAGTAATCAAGGCCGTTTGAAAATTGCTTTTCAACGTGTTGTTGACACACGAGAAAAAAGCGAAAAAAAATAAATAAATAACAGCGAGGGCAATGTCAGAAAAGACACGAATCCCCTCTGTGACAGAAAGCGATGATCTTAATTAGGAAGCGAGCTCTCAGATTTGAGAGCCGGCCTGCCCCGCGGTGCAGTTTGTTTGGTAATTACATGTCATGATTCGTAGTTTCACACGTCGACGTCAGATAAAAAAATATATATCTGTGGCACATTTCAAATTGTTGCATTAACTTCACTTGTTTGTGCATAATCATTTTCCTGTTACTAATCTTGCGTGTGTGTGTGTGTGGCGGTGATGGGGGGGGTTTCTGCAGCACGTGCCCCCCCCCCCCCCTCATGTGTTTGTGACGTTTTCCCCCCTCGGAGCGTGGTTTTTTCTCACCCTCTCTCTCCCTCTTGTATGTGTGTGACTCCGTGTTCGTGCTCCATCCCTCCCCAGTATTTCATGCTCACCTACTCATTCGCATATCCACAGGGGGGGAAGATCCCCATCCGCTGGACGGCGCCCGAGGCCATCGCCTACAGGAAGTTCACCTCGGCCAGCGACGTGTGGAGCTACGGCATCGTCATGTGGGAGGTGATGTCGTACGGCGAGCGGCCGTACTGGGACATGAGCAACCAGGACGTAAGTTCAAGGGATGAAGGAGAACCACTCTTGTAGAGTTATTTCTAGTTAGGGTCGAACCGTGACATTAAAGGATTACACAGGGTTTTTTCCATATGGGCCCTTAATTTTACATCAAATGTTATGTTCTACTCACCCAAGATGATTTTCATTTGAAGGTCTGCCAAAAAACTTGGGTCTGAAGATCAAACCAGACCAAATCATAGGTTGTTCCTAATGTGTTAATCATGGTACAGAAGCACTAATAACTTGTAGGTTTGTGTCGTATTTAGTTTCTTTTTTTTTTTAATTAATTTTAGTAAATGCTGTTTGACAGCCCACAGACCGGCCCTCTATTAATTGTGCTAGTTTCCCTGAACTGGTAACACCTGGATAGTAACCATTTGGAGAGATAACCTGATGTGGATGTGATGGCAGCCATCTTCCTTGCAAAGCTAGCAGCTATAATGAATAAAAAACAAAACAAAACTGAACAACCCGGATGTTTTGAAACACGACACACACCTACAATTTATTAGCGCTGCTGGTACCACAATCAATAAATTAGAAACAACCTATGATTTGGTCTGCATCTGCATCACTTTGCAGACCAAATCATAGGTTTGGTCATAGGACCAAATAATAAACAGTCTTATCCTTTTTTTCTGTTTAACCCACAGTGAAACCAGTGTAAAAAGAACTTTGTGTCTTTATGTCTGAACTTAACTCATTAAGTCCCAAAGTGTTTATATGTTGTTATAATGTTTATATATTCTAAGCATCCTAATACTGAATATGTTTGCCACTAATACCCAATGTTACATATACGTCAGAATAAAGATCTTAGGGAATAAAAAGTATTATTCTGAATAATTCATCCCTCATCCCCGACCAATCTCACGTGATTTCTCCTTTCTCTCTCTCTCTCTCGCCGTCGCGCAGGTGATAAACGCCGTGGAGCAGGACTACCGATTGCCCCCGCCCATGGACTGCCCCACGGCGCTGCACCAGCTCATGCTGGACTGCTGGGTCAAGGAGAGGAACCTGAGGCCCAAGTTCACGCAGATCGTGGCCACGCTGGATAAGCTCATCCGCAACGCCGCCAGTCTGAAGGTGACCACCAACAGCACACAGTCCACCGGGTAAGTCACGAGTTAGGATGTTACAGAAGTACACTAGTCGTGTTGGCTTCATAATCTTAATAAAGAAAGCAAATATAGACAGTTGATTTTGTCACATAGTGGCAGATGTGTGTCTTCAACACATGATTATGTATAGACGATTAAAGGTTTACGGTGCCGGTAATCATAGAACTTACGCTGTTATCCCCAAAGTCGTTTTTTTTCTTTTTTAAATCATAATTATTAGCAGCGGATCAGTGATCATCGTAAAGGACGATAATGTCTAACTATGTCGTTGCCATGGCGCGGAGCGGTTTCCACAAATCCGCTCAGATTTCCTTAAGTCATATCTCGAAAGGAGACTCGTTGATGGATTGCATTAACGGGGCATTAGTTTATCGGGTGAAGTCACTTCTTCAGACGCAGGAGCCCAGACGCTCTTTTCACTGTTTGCACCTGAGCCAAAGCAACCGCGATAATGATTTCTCCCTGTGCAAATATCCCTTATCCAGCCTGATAGGGCATCAAGACTCATTCTGACTCAGCTTTAACAATCTCTTAACTCCTATAGAGACCACATTGGTTTTTTTTCTACACAAATTACAACTAGTTTACGCAAAACATATCCCGGGCCGTTATGCAAATCCAAATGACCCCTGCTCGATACGCGGCCCCTCCAAGCGACTCCTTCGCCCAGCTGGGAGCGCGATCGATGATGTCACATCTACGTTTAGCCGCTGCCGAATTTGGAAGGACGGAAGGTTGGCGGAGCCGACCTACCTATCTGTCCCCCCGTGCCGGGGACGTGTCGGGGTCTCGAGGGGAAACAAAAAAAAAAAAAAAACGGGGTCTCAGTTGGCCGCCGGAGTGACGTTCTTAGAAGATTAAGCCCACGGTTAATTAGCTCGATTAAGGCGATGCGGGAAAAAAAAAGGAGAGACGGGGAGCGCCTTTTTAATTAGCCGCTAACGAGATTTTAAACGGGCCAGTGGAGAGGTGGCCTCCTGCCGGCGAGCCCGACGAGGGAGCAGCGAGCGACGTGGCGTCGTCCTCGCCGGCGTTGAAGGGTGGCTGGAGGTCAAGCGCCGCTATGTGGGATGAACGCCGCTCACTTTGGGTGCCGATACCGTCCACGGCTTCGCCTTTTAGCCGCTTTTCAACGACCCTACACAGGCCGCTCTGTCTTGCAATATTACCCAGGCTCCCCGCCGCGTTCCCTGCTTGTAGCTCACATGTGTGGCTGTGGCCAGCAACAGTTTGGACCTTTTTGAAGCCAACTTTAGAGACCGTGGTGGTGGTGGTGGTGGGGGGGGTACCAACAATAGCCCATTAAGAGCAGCCAGCGCCTGGCGTGAACAACAGCCCGAGGCCTCGGGCTCTGAAGCGCAGGCCTTATTAAAAATCACTCCATCTACACCACTCAATGGAGCCTCTGTATCGCCATTATTAACTCCCCCCCCACCACCTCACCCCCCCGCCTCTTCTCTATCCATTCCTCTTTTAATTGTTAATGAATCTAATGCCATCAAAAAAGATGACAGGGATCAGCAGAGCAGAGAGGAGGGGAGGACAGTGGCGCTCTTTCTCTCTCCGCTGACTCCCCCCCCCCACCTCGTTCATCCCGCTCTTCTTCGCTCTGGGTTTGTAGCGCGGTTTTTATTAAAACTCCCAAGGTGGCCTCTCTATCTGCGGCAGCGATCAGCGCAGGGGGTTAAGGCTCCTCTTTAAAACAGCCCCTCTCTCTCTCTGTCGTTTTTTTAAACGTGCACAGGGATCCGCGGCCTGAGCGGTCCCTGGAGTCAGAGACCTCGTGCACACGTTTTAAGCGACATCCGTGTTTACATTCCGCGGATGTTTCTTTCCTTTTGTGAAGCGTTTTTGTTTTCTGTGGCGCTGTGTCACACACGTCCTTCCTCTCCTGAGCCCCCCCCCCCCTGACAGAAGCTGACACTGTTTAATATAAACGCAATTACGACGTCCCATAAATGACGTGGCCCGCTGCCTGGTGGGTAGAGAAGCGGACCCAAACCTGATTTGCGCTGACCGGCCAAGCCGCACGGAATCCAATCTTCCCAGATCAGATTCAAACTACATTTGTCTGTGGGTTTTTTTTTTTTTTTTAAGTGCAACTCAGTACGACCAATCAGATTGGATTGCAAGTTGTTGTTGTTGTTTTTCTTTTTTTTTCTGCCTTCATGCAACGCGGCGACATCTCATTGCAACAAGAAGCACAGAACCCAGCAACAAACACATATATTATGGGTTTCATGAAGGCTTATATGAACAAAAAAAGGCAGAAAACTATTTATGTCATATTCAACTTTTCCTGTCCCGTCCTGCAAGAGGGATCCCTCCTCTGTTTCTCCTCCTGGGGATTTTTCCCCATTAAAAGTTTTTTTAAGGAGTTTTACCTTGAACGATGTGAGAGTCTAACAACAAGGGATGTTGTGTTGCTTTTGTCCAAACTATAAAACCCATTGGGTTCCAAACCTGGGATTTGTGATTCTGAGCTATACAAATAAAACTGAATTGAATTAAATTCTTACATCGCCAATGCTAGAGTGGAAAAAAAAAAAGAATGAAAGCATCTTTATATACATCTAGGGTTTCGGTTCCATGTGAATTACAGTGTGTATCCATGTAGTTACCATGACTTCATCCTCTCTGTGAACACACACCACCGCCGCCGCCGCCGTCGCCCAAGCCTCCAGCCGGTCTCTCCACAGTCAGTGAAAGTGGTCCCGCCCCCCCCACCCCACTCCCACCACCTCCCCCACAACCACCCACCCCACAAGAAAAAAAAAAAAAAAAACAGCCCCGACCCCACCCACCCGCACGCATCCTCCAAAATGAAAGGAGGAGAAAGAGGAGAAGAGAGGAGGAGAGATGGAGAGGTGGCGCTCAGCGGGGGGTCGTTGGGGGGGGGGTGAGGTTGGCCGGTAGAGGCATCGGAGTGACGACCTTAACCCTCTCTCTCTCTCTCTCTGTTTCTCTATTTCCGTCCCCCTCCCTTCCCCCCCCCCTCCCCAATGTAGGGTATCCCAGCCCTTGCTTGACAGATGTGTGCCCGACTATACCACTTTCACCACTGTGGGGGACTGGTTGGACGCCATCAAGATGAGCCGCTACCGTGACAACTTCGTCAACGCTGGGTTCGCCTCCTTCGACCTGGTGGCCCAGATGACATCAGAGTGAGTGGAGAAGACTTAGGAATAAGTTTTAGAGTCAATGTGAAGCGCTCTGCAGAATGATCTTGCTGCAATAAAATAAATAAATTAATAAAATCATAGGGGCTCAGGGCTGAATTAAGCAGGATGCAATGTGGAAAACGTGGGCGGGTTCACACATCAAATTAATATTCAATTTAGAAATTGGAAATAAGGCACGTTTAATTATATTGATATATTTAGCAACTGTTTTTAGAAACAGACATTTATTGTGCTATAAAGACACATCTTGCCGTGAAAACATATGAAACACTATAATTTTCCGTGACGTCACATATCCGTCTATATATTTATATGCTCATACTGTAGTGTAAAAATAACGCTGTTTTTTAAAAAAAGAGAAAAGATTAATTGGCAGCAGGAACAGAGAATCCTCTATAGTAATTCCCTCTAATGTAATCGACCAATTGGGGAATGGCGTGCCGTGGAACGGGGAGGATGATGTAATCAGGAGTGGGGTCGTGACAAGTGGGATAGGTGGACAAAACAGATAAATAATCACGTTTAACAGAGCGTTTTTTTTTCGTGTCCCTAAACTACGATCTCCAGTTGACCTTGAAGACTCAGCCGCCTCCAGCCATAGTTTACAAACAGGAAATGATGTAACGGGGAATCATGGTAATTGAAGGCCAGTGATGATCAAATAAACGAATTAGGATTATAATGATAAATAAATCATCCTCATTAGCTGCATAATAGGCAATGGAGGTGGGGGTAATTTGTTTCAATTTGGTCGGGCTGACAGGTGTGGTGTGCTGTTGCCCTTAATGGCCAGTAATTCCTCTAATGGTTCCCATTTATTATCATTTCATCCTCCGTCGCCGTGCTGATGAGGACAGCGAAAAATGGGGAGGGGGAAAACAAAAATGTTTTTTTTTTTGGGGGGGCGGAATCACCGCGATGCGCCCCCTCATTTAGCTTTTTGTTGTGCAAACTTTTGTACCCGGAATGGATAGAGGCACAAAGTCCTTTAGACAGGCCGAGTATCTGTGTCTGCATTGTGATATTAGATTATCCAGGAGCTGTGTGTGTGTGTGTGTGTGTGTGTGTGTGTGTGTGTGTGTGTGTGTTGACCCAGCGGTCGGGCTAATCGCCCCCCTCCCCCACCGCATCGGCTGGGGAAATCAAACGAGCGGGCGGAAACGGGAGGTTCTCGTTGAATATTATCGTACGCCGTTAAACCAACACGGCGCAGTGATTAGATTAGCGGCGTCTGCCTAACGGCGGCCGAGGCAGGTTGGCGCTATCCCGTATTTTTTCCCAAAGCAACGTGATCACGTCAAACATGTGTCAACATCTCACATTTTCCCACAGCTTCCCTCACCTTCAGGTTGAGCAGCCCCTACTTGTTTCAAAGATCACGCTGCAGCTGTTCCGTGCCTTCCGGCCAAAAGGACTAATTCACACTTCCCAAGCTTATTTTCTTAATTTCCCCTTGCACATCTTAAAAGTTATAAAGAGCGTAGTGTCTCGGTGGCAGATTTACTGACACGCTGACCCATTCTAAGTATGAATGGCAGCCTACTAACTGGGTAACGACTTTAATATCTCACATTAAGAGGAGAAAAAAAAAAAAACATCTTCTGCTTCCCTGACTCCTTTAACTAAAGTGTCCGGCTGTTATTCGCTCTGTGAAATCCGCCAGCTGCCCAACAGTAGCCGGGTTCGCTCGCTGATCATTAACCGTGACGTTACGTCTGGTTCGAGTGCTTCTCGCCCGCCTGCCGGGCGACGGGAGAATGTCGCGTTAGGGAACCAACGTTTTTTTTCCATTTGTTGACTTATCCTCAGGAAGCTTTTTTTTATATGGGTGACGGCCAGGGTTCGCTCCCTTCTCCCGTTCCCACCTGCTTGTTTGCCTTGTGGCTTGAAAGCGCAAAAAAAAAAAAAAAATTGCACATGTGATGTTTGCCCACTTTCATTTTTACAACCAAGCCACCTGTTCTCATCTCTGACTCATTCCCCTTCTTCTTCTTCTCCTTCTTCTCCTTCCCACGCAGGGACCTGCTGCGGATAGGGGTGACGCTGGCCGGCCACCAGAAGAAGATCCTCGGTAGCATTCAGGACATGAGACTACAGATGAACCAAACGCTTCCTGTCCAGGTGTGAAAGGAGGAAAAACAAAACGAGGAAACGCACAGACCGATGCAGTCGAAGAATAGCCAGAAAGGACGGGAAAATAAAAACTAAAAAAACAGAAAAAGAAAGAAGGGGGAAGGAACTGTGCCAGAGAGAGAGCCATTGGAAAACCCTAGCTGCCTGACCCATCTCTGCCAATTAGACGCTATGAAACTGGCTTGCAGTGCCTCTGACTAGTTGACTTATTTTTTTTCGCTACCACTTCCATTTCCTGTTTTTTTTGTGTGTTATTCACCGTTTCTTTTTTTTTTTCCATTGAAGCAGAATTTGTGTTTTTTTATTTTTAGTTTTTTCCAAGGAAAGAGGAGTTTGACCCCTCCCCCTTTATATCCCATGCGTGCCTCACCAGCTGTGGTGCGGGCTGACGTTTGCATGCATGCGTGTTTTAGCGAGGTCGGCTTCAGCCCTGGAAACTGAAACGTCACGACTCGGATCCCTTCAAGCAAGAGCTCCCCCCCCCCGAGCCCCGGACCCCTTTCACCCAGCGTTGATGGACGTTAATAAATAGTAAAAAAAAGGACGAAACACCCTGGTATAAAAGCTGCGAACGAATGTTCTAGCATAAAAAAAAGACAAAATAAAAAAACAGGTGTTTCGGACCCACAGGAAGACAGAGGACAATTCTTTCCCTGGAGTCGTTTTACCGTGCACGTGTGTGTGTTGTTCTCCATCTTCATATTGAAGGTGTGTTATCTTAAAGGGCACTTGCTGAAGAAGAGGGGTGAGGTGGTAAGGACGAACTATGACGGGCTGAGGTCAGAAAAAAAGTCAAAGAGGGCGACAGAGGTCATGTGGTCATAAAGGAGCGGCAGCCGTGTTTTTTTTTTTTTTTCTGGACACTCGCTTCGGCTGCTTAGAATCCTCGACATGGGTCGACATGACCTCTCCGGCGTGACCCGTCTCAGGAGAGCTTCACAGATGGGGATCACCTGCTCATCAACTGGGTTTTTACGCAGCATTTCTTTTTCTTTTTTTTGTAAGTCCACATACCTTTTATTTTGGACTTTGTTACACTTTTTTTTTTTTTTTTTTTGGGAGATTTGTGGTTTCAAAATGGCCGGTCGAACCCAAGTAACCCCCCCCGCCCGCCCCCACCTTCCCCCCTACTGGACGCTTTCATGCAATCTGAGAAAAACGGGGGGGGGGAAGCTAAAGACTGCGGCGACGCGACAGGAAGACCACTTGGCCTTTTGTGTGTGTATTTGTACGTGCGTGTGTGTGCGTGTGTGTGCGTGCGTGCGTGTGCGTATGTGTGTGATGGAGCGTGCTTGGGCGTGCGGACGTGTGAAGTTGTACACAAGTATACTGTACAATACGATTTGCCACCGTGGAGAATTAACGCATGAACTGAACCGTGACAAGGAGCAAATATATCTGAAACAATTACACTATATTCTGTGGACAACTGTTAAACTGTTTTTTATTGAATCCAAAAAATGAACTTTTCCACATATATATATATATATATATATATATATATATATATATATATATATATATATATATATATATATATATATATATATATATAGAGGCAGAAACTGGGACAAACCATGATGGACACCTTACTTTCTACTTACTATTATCTGGATTTAGAAATAATTAAAATTCTTGTTTAATTTCTTGACATCCTGCCCTATGTATTTATTTGTACCTACGACCCCCCCCCCCCCTGACCCCCCCACCCTCCTCGCCACCCACCCCACTACCCAGGTGGACTACAGACCATTTGGGGTACACGTGGACTCGGAACAATCAGATGGAAGAGAAAAACTCCACAATAGGATTCAGCTAATGAATTGATGATTATTAAACTAAATAAATTGCATATAAATTGGATACTGTATTTTTTTTTGTTGTTGTTGTTGTTCTAAACAGCCTGTACATGTTTTTTTTTTTTTTAATGAAAATAAGACAAATAACGATAGAAAAAAAAATGGCGTTTTGACAAAAGCGGAGGTGTTCTTGTGGAATGTTTGATGGTAGGAACAGAAAGAAGAGAGAGAAAGAGGGATGACAGCAATGGGTTTAAACCGGACCTTCTTTCCATCGTATGAGTGTGTTTATTAGTTGTGTTTAAGCGAGTCAGCATCTACAACATCTGTATCGAACTGAGCTGTTATTAATTGTCTTCCAACCTGAAAACCTCATCTGTGTGCCACCTCTGTTTTAATTCGACGTCCTCCCAACACATTTCATTGTTAAGGGATTGCTCGGCAGGCCTGCACGTTGCTTCCCTGCACCAGGATCCTCATCAGAGGAGAAAGCTGTTGGTCTTTGTCTGTCAGGCCCATTAATGCAGCAGCCAATCTGGCGTTTTTTTTTTTTTTTTCTCTCTTTCTCGGAGGATACGAGCGTGCGGGCGAGCGCAGACATACGGCGGGGCTGACCTATCATTATCTCTCTTCATTTCCTGCCTGGCCTGCAATCATCCTGTCTCAGCTCGGGCTGCCGCGTGATTAGTGCAGCGCGCGATCACCATCCCGGACGCGGTGCACGCCGCTGCGAAGTCCGCGGGCAACGCCCCCCCCCCACTCCACCTTCCACCAAACTCATCCTAAATGATAGCAGATGCATCACGGGGACAGGTCTCTGGTGGATTTAAGGGGGTATATAATAACGAGCGGAATATTATTAGGCAGGTGATGTTAAGTGGCCAAGCTGGATGTCTCGGGAGGGGGGGGGCATCGCCACCGTGGCGTTTTGTCATGATAAAATAAAAGAACTGAAGGTGTATATTTTTGCAAGTGGAATCATTTAGTTCACGGGAAATGACACGATACGCGTTTTCGAGACGATGGACGATGCTGAATTTATGAAACTGGGGGCTCACTTTTAGCGAAAGTCTCCCAGGAATAAGCAATATTACCCCCTCCTCCCTCCCCCACTCAATCAGCCTCCCTCAATCATCTGATCAGCTAAGCCTCCACTGTTGCAACCTCCCGTGGCAACGGACCAGACACGGCGGATGAGCATAAAATTAGGGGGAGGTAGGCATACGTGGGGGGGTAAACGTAATCAGATGGCAGACATGCCCCCAAAAAAAACTCCAGAGCTCGCATGAACTGCTGATGAGGTGCACATGGCTTGGCTGAGGCCAGGAGTCGAGCGGCCCGTGAGTGATGAGCTCGACTGGCACTGCCGCGCATCTTTAAATGATTAAACCGCCGCCGCGTCAACTGCGAACAATTCATCTCTGAGTGGAGTTTTCACACGTTCACGGAGGAGGGGGGGGGGCAGGCTTCATATTAAACATTCACAGAGAGGAAAGATTCTCTCTCTTGTGTGTGTGTGTGTGTGTGTGTGTATGTGTCTGTGTTTTTTTTTTTCTTCCGTTCTCCTGACTGCAAGTTGCTGACATTTAAGATGGACTGTTAAGTTTGTGTGTGTGTGTGTGTGTGTGTTTTATAGAGAAACATTTTGATCAGCCTAGTCTCAGCTTTGTCACATATATTCGTGTGTGCCAATAAGTTTCCCGACATTCCTTCCATCTTCCTTCATATATTTTACACCGCCTCCCCTTCCCCAACAATCATCCAACACATGCAGCTGTCCTCCTTGATCCCCCCCCCTCACCTACAACCTTTGGACTTTTTCCTGCTTCAGTTGTCTATTTTAAATACATATATACAGTACTGTTGTTTTTTTCCTTCTGTCTTCTAACAAGCTCTCTCCATATCTGTCCTTTAGTCACTTTTAAAGAGCCCTGCTTCATAAATGGAAGATATGTCAGTGCGTTCTGTACATGTATAGTTAAACGGGCGGGTGGGAGTGGAATAAAGCGCTGATAAATGCAATTGTTAATTCTTTTTTGGGGAAAAAAAAAAAAAGCATTGAGATGTATTTAATGGTGCCGACATACACGACAAATTACTACTAAGAAAAAAATGAAAAAAAAATGATGCATTCTTGTAGAAATATTTTTAAAAAAAAGACCCTTTTTTGCAATTAAATTATTTTAAGAAATGTGACCCGATCTCCTGACTGAGTCTTTGTGTAGTGTTCTGACTTGAGTCGTTTCATGTAGACGGTAAATTGCTCCTCGCCGCGCCGCTCCGCGCCAGCTCCTAATCACACACATGTTCTCCGAAGTCGAGAAGGAATTGCCCAAAACAAACACTTCTAGTTTGACTGGTTATCATTTATGGCCATCTCTCCCTCCTATAATCATTACCAGAACTTCATGCAGCTCTCATAGGAACAGTGGAAGCTGCATGAAGTGGCACCAAAGCCTCCATTGGGATAACTGTCTCCTCTAGATAAACATACTACATTCCCCAGATTTAATTTTCTATTAATGTGCTCAGTCCACCTGTAAGCAGGAAATTTCTCTGGTTTTATAAATATATTTTTCAGACAGGTTCAGGCTGCAGTGGAAAAGGCCGGAGGACATTCATAGTGAGGGTTTGTAATGCTTTTGTCTTTATAGCTACAGGCACCTGATGAGTGGATATTGATTCTCGGGAGATGTTACCCAGTTCATCTATTTCTAACACTCCTTTAGCTGCCAAGTTCCTTGCCTTTATTGAAGATGCGACTATGAGTTAATGCAAAAATTCTTAAGCATTTTTGCCTAATCAGGCTGTCAAAACAACAACATGTAATCGGGCATCTCTCCAAAAGATAGAATGCCTCAAAAGCATCTGACACGAATTCGCCTTTTTCTCAGGCGAACAAGTCGCGAGACATGTCGCCGTAATCAAATCAAAAAAAAAAGTTTCAAATCCGCAACAGAGCCGTGTCAATAACTCTCAGCACAAAGGTTCGCCCGTGTTGTGTTTCAAACCCGCTAATTAGTGCGAGCTCCGCAGGCAGTGAGCCAACAGTCTTGTTTTCCAGCAAGAAAAAAAAAAAAAAAGAAAGAGAGAGAGAGAGAGAGAGTGAGAAAAAGGGAAAGATGCTCAGATCATAGATTCTACCTCATCTGCCCCTCGTCTCGTCCCCTGGCTCCCCTCCTCTCCCTGTCCAATTAAGTACAGAGCCTCGGTTCGGGCGGTCTCGGTGTCTGGATACAGCAGATATATTTTTCGAAACACCCCCCCCCCCCCCCCCCCCCCCGCCCCTCCTCCTCCTAGACGTGCTCGGAGAAGTTTCAGCTGAGGATTATGCTATTTTCTTCCCCCCTTTCTAGTGTGTGTGTGTGTGTGTGTGTGTTGCAGCAGGCAGAATAAATTTCATCTCTCAATCTCTTAACTTCTCATCCCACCGCCTGTTGGACTCACTTAGGCCACCCGCCACGTATTAGAGTTCCAGCAGCGTTTCTCGCGAACACATGGGATCTGCGTTTCTCCCCTATTTTATTTTTCCGCCCCTAAGCATCGTTGCACTGTTTTGACGGAGGACATTCATGAACCCAAAATGAGAGAGATGATATTAAAATTGAAGTCTATGCATCCTGAGATGTGCTGATCTTGAGACTAGAGCTGGTACTCCATCAGTACTCCCTGCGTAGTATAAGTCATTTTGAAGTAAATATGGCCCGATGCCAACATTATCTAGCGGACTGTATACTTCCCTGCAGCTATTGACATAGTGTCGCCTTACTCCCTGGCCCGGAGAAAATATTGATTGTGCGCAGGCCCCCGTTTCATCAAAATATGTCATATTAATGCGAGGGAGAATTATTGAGACGTCAATAAAGATTAATTTCTTATTCCCACTCGGTCAAACACGGAGGTATTAGCATAAAGGGGGGGGGGGGCTGCATTAGCATGTCTGAGCCACACGTCGGTCAGGACGGGGATCAATGCAAAACATGATCACACTGCTATAGGGGGGAAAAAAAGAAAAAGGAAGAAGTCTGCTTCCCCTTCAACTCTGCTCATTTCCCTACAGACCATCCCTCACTCTCCCCCTCAGGAGCTTCCCACACAACCCCCCCTGTCTACTTTTCTTTTTTTTTCTCCCCTCTCCTGTCTCTTCTGCCATAATCCCTCTCTTTCACTTTAGTTTGGCACAGCTAATTGGTCACGTCTGTGCTGTGACACGGGGACCTGACATAATTGCTGGACAAATAGCGAGGCGTTTAGCTTCGGACCCGTCTCCGCTAAGCCGTGCACAGACACAAGCCGACTGGAAGGGCCTAATTACCACTCCAGCCCCGCAACGCGCTAATTGGCGAACACTTGCAACAAAGAAGTACTGTATGTGTGAATGCATGTGTGTGTGTGTGCATGCACCTTTAAGGGCCCTGCACAAATACATGCAGTATGTACACAACAATGATAACGATACAACATTAAAAAGTTATTGTGTAAATCTGCAATATGAACGATGGAGTCGACGACAGGCCATTTCTCATTAATTTCTCCAAATTGCATTTCCTGTGGTCATCTGTAAAACGTCAATTTCACAGAGTTCCTCATTGTGGTCCGTGTTGTTGTTGCCGCCCGTCACGGCGACGCTAATTACATTTCCTGTTTGATTAGCTTAGTACAGTCCGAACTGGAATACTTTCCCCCGTGAGTCATGCTTTTGGTATTCTCATTCTCTCTCTTTAAAAAAAAAAAGAAACTAAAGGATGTCTTTGACACCCCCTCACCATCTTTCCCACACATGCACTCATTTACAGACCTGATTGAATTAATTATCGCATCGCGGAGCCTTTTTGTATTTTTTTGGCACATGTCCGTTACTTTTAAAAACCCATTTATTACGTTGCACCGTATTTCTCGGGGGTTAACGTGATTTGACCTAATAAATATGCATGTGCGGAAGGGGCCATTTTTTTCCCCACTTTGACGAATCCTCCCGAATGCCCGACGATCGCTGGTGTTCAAAGACACACACACACACACACACACACACACATCACAAAAGATTATCCCATTGCAAAACCCCTGAAATATTTGACCACCCGCTCACATCGCCCCTTCTTCTGAAAAAAGGAGGGACCCGGCCCTCTTCTGCCCCCAGAACAGGCATCCTATTGTTGAGTGTTTGGGTGCAGCTGCACGGGCTTTTCTGTCTGATGGGATGAGTGTGTCTGCCAAAGGAACAGTATTCTGCAGGGTTTCGCCCGTGCACCGCGGGGTGACCTGGAGTTCACGGTCAAAGCCGGGGACAGTCGGTGGGAATATATCAAACGGAGAGAGAGATAGGACGGACCTTCAGGTGCAGCCACCGAGCAAGCACATCAAAATGCCACTGAAGGGG
Source organism: Eupleurogrammus muticus (assembly GCA_036785175.1). Classification (NCBI taxonomy): domain Eukaryota; kingdom Metazoa; phylum Chordata; class Actinopteri; order Scombriformes; family Trichiuridae; genus Eupleurogrammus; species Eupleurogrammus muticus. The sequence goes on along the minus strand of JAYKQN010000006.1, from coordinate 17,109,691 downwards.
AGGGGGGAGGGGTGGGGGGAGATAAGACGTCCTCATGGCTCCAAGTTATCAAGATGAAGCCTTAATTCACAACAGAGCGTAGTAGCAGCCACATGACCGGGACCTGGTTTTTTGCAGCGGCGTGCATGGTCGTCTGCGGGAAAAAATGAATTTACGTTGGACCAGACCCCCCCCCCCCTGCCACCCCGCCCCCCATGGAGCTTGTGTCCTCACCAGAGTTCAGCCGGCGCCTGCGAGTCCTTGCAGGGGCTGAGTTGGTGCACTGCGGAGTTTGCAGAAGCATATTTACTTTAAAGGCAAAAAAAAAAATCGGTGTCACGTCAGCAAACTGGAAACACGTCCTGTTTACCCACTCGACTTGTATCGGTGGACTTTAGGCTCTAAAAAGCTCCTCGCGACATGAACGGGTGGATCGGTCAATGGGAGACAAACATTTTAAGATAATCTTTTAATCAACTAATTGACCTGCCTGCAGGAGTCTTTTGTCGCCCGTCTGCCGGTTAACTGATAAAAATCATGCCCGCTGAATGAAAATTAACAATAATCGTTCTCTGTTTATCTGATGTAATTATGACGTATAAGTATATCCCAACAAGCATCTGCTGGCCACTATTTATTTATTTTTTTTTTTTTTTATGTTAATAATCCAGCTGCACCATTGATTATCTTGCTCAACAACCAAAGGATAATTAATGGCCGGTGCTTTCCACTTTTGAAAGACGGTCATGACATTGCCACGCAGAGGTCATTCCTCCCTCTCCGTTGGTGTCATCGGTGGGCATGAAGGGAAGGCCCTTGTTCCCGCCTGACATCTCATTAGCCGCTCGTCGATATTTATCAGTCTTAATCAGAGCTGTGGCAGGTCCAGTGTGATTACTTCCTGGGTGTGAAAGCAATCACACCTCGTCCTCCCCGCTGTCCTTGATTTACGGAGGGAAGGGAAAAAAAAAACACCCGACGTGGTTTGAAAAAGTTTGACAGTTATAAAAAAAAAAAAATAATAATCTGTGAAATTAAATAAAAGGAGCATGTTTTCCTTCTTCCTCCTTATCCCTCAATTTCCCACCAAGCTTGAAAGTAACGACGGACTTGAAAATGTTGTAATTTTGTACAATATTGTGTCTACAGCAAAATAGGAAGATTACATATTACACCCGGCCACATTTACATATATTTGATGATTACATTTGACAAAATATATTTAAAATATATAATAATATAATAAAATATATTTACTGAAAAAGGTAGAATTCTACCTTAAATTTACGTTAAGGTGGAATTTTGTTATTTCTACTGCAGTGTACATCATCATGTTAAACGTGTTTTGAAAAATTGAATCAACTCACAAAGTGTGTTCGCATTAGGGAAAGAAATATGTAACTGGGGAGGTGTAAAAGGAATAATAATATTATTAATAATAGATCAAAAATGGTAATACATTTTTTAAAATGGAAATAAAAAAAAAAAAAAAAAAACGAGGAGTCAAAATCGCCCCTGATAATACATCTTGTTAAATTTTGTTGTTTTATTCATTACCCTCGCATGTCATCCTGTGGGCCTCCTGAGGAGACTCGTTGAAGCCGCTTCTTTCAGGAAAAAACCCAAATACGAGCATAGGGGAGTCGTATAATCAGGGAAAAGGGGAGAAGACTTACCACACAAACACCAACACATGCAACAGAAGAGCAAAATGCAGGATGTTGTTCAAATTAGGGTTAAAAAAAGAAAAAATGGGAAAATGACTTTCTTGTTCGCACATTAGCTGCAGTCATTTGCGTCCATCCCATGTGGTCAAAGCTTTACCCGTTGACCCCACTAAGGAGCGTTAACAAGGCCAAAGTGAAGTGGTCTAATGTCAGGTGGCAGCCAGACAAAGGTGAGGCCGTGGGGGCGCGATGGAAAATGTGTTAACATTCTTCCAGGCTTCACAGCTGCGTGGGTCGGGAGGCATAGAACCGGGTGTCAACTCATAATGGGCTTCTACTTCACCTCTATGGCCGCCGGTGACCTGTAAACAGAGCGAGTCGCTCGGAGTTGTCTGGCAACGCTTTCAAACCCGTCTGAAAGCCGCCGTGCCGCTCTGCATCAAGATATGATGGGTCGCCAAAAGTGGGACATCGTCTGATTTTACAGATCGAAGAGACCGCCCATGTTTGGTCTGCTTTTTTTTTTTTTTTTTTTACGATCTATAGTTCGCCCTCATTTATTTATTTTTTTTGTCTTTGCCATCCCTACGCCGACGCTATTCCGATCACATCGTCGCGCTCAGATGCAGAATACGCGACGACCGGCCACAACCGAGGATTCTGATTGGATGAAAAAAGAAAAAAAAAAAGTGACCGATGTGTGACCCCGCCCGCGGCCAGGCGACGGCATCGTTGCGCTCGGGTTCATCCAAAGGCCACATCGTGATGCAGCTTGGGTAAAATCTGTCCTCTTTTCTTTTTTTTTCCCCCAGCTGGTAAAGAGAGTAAACATTGTGTTAAACTCAGGGCAGATTCAAAGACACCAACCAAACATCCCCGCCTTAGGATAGCTGCTCCTCGCATGCTACACCGGCGAGTATTGTGTTTAATTGCTGTATCGAGACAAGTCTAAACACACAGCGCTCACATCTGATGGTTTATGTCGCTCATTAACAAAGATTTGCATCAAGCCTAATTTAGCACGGAGCACTGTCAGGGTGTAAATGGTGTCCAATAAAGAACAATAAAGGCTCTGGATGGAGGCATAGTTAGCGCCGGCAATTACCTCTCATTACATTCTAGATCGTTAGAGCCGTCATATTAAACACATGGAAAATGTGAAATAAAAGCGATGCTCCACACATCAAAAGGCTGCACACCAATTCAGCTGCTGAAATAAGATCAGGACGTGCTAATTTATGAAAAAGTATCTGGTACTGTGTGGAGGAATTTCAGACATTAAGGGTCAGAATGGTTTAAAAAAACAAGCATTTTTAAAACACTGGCGATGTCCCGTTTGTTCTTGCTCTTCTATTCCACGCTTTAATCCTTCTCCCCTTAATCCTGCACTCGATGTTTACAGTATACTGGTGTGCAATTAAACATAAAGCTAGGGATTTCCAGCGATTGCTGCTTTTTACAGCCAAAAGCACTTTATTAACTGCAGTGTTTTAGTATCTCGCAGCTCGGCTTTTTGACATCATCTGCTCTCATACCAGATCGGTGACGGCGGCGGACGTCTTTCTGCACCTGAGACTAATAACACTGGATTACATTTATATAGCGTGTGTGTGTGCGTGTGTGTGTGTGGCCGTTCCGTGTTTACTTTCATGTCTTCATACCCGGCTGCGAATGTGTGCGTGTCTCCAGAGGAGTTGATGTATGAACACCCTCCCGGCCTGATGGCAGCGGAGAGAGAAAGAGAAAGAAAAAAAAAAAGGATTAGCGGCAGGTTTAAAAAAAAAAAAAAAAAGAAAAAATCAAGACAAGCTTGACAACAACAATACGAGCACACCTCCCAGCACACACGCTCCACTGGTCCCGTGTGATGTGATAAAAAGCAGCGCCGGCAAGTAGCTGAGAGGCACGGCGTGCACCGACACGTCACAGGACAACAGGTATCACACGCTGCGCTGAAAAAAGGAGCAGCACCTCGCACGAGCGTCTCCCTAACACGCAATCCAGTTTTAAAAGGTAAACACGACATGTTACTCAACACGCTTTTCTTTCATCTCCAGTCCCACCCGGATTCGTGTGGTTGGATTTTTGAAAAATTGTGGTCAGAATTTTCTCATAATTTGCAAAGAATTTTCTTTTACTTGTAGTCGTTACAGATCTAAATAGGCTGAAGTCATAAAACACTGTATCCCAAATCACATACATCTGCACACTTAAAGTTAATATTTTAGGTATTGAAGTGTGTTCACAGGTGGGGTGAACTGTCACCTCACAGCACGAAGGTGCAGGTATACATTAGATAATATAAAGGAAACCTATATATAACCTTAACAAAACTACCTGCCCTTTTCCAAATCTAAAAAAAAAAAAAATAGGAGGAGCATAGTAATCTTTGCTTGTTTCACACGTTTATTATGACACTCTTCTTTCAACTGACAATTAGCACATTTCTTTAAGAAAAATCTTACGGGCAAATAGACAAAGTCAGAGAGACACAAAAATAAGGTAAAACTAAATATACAGAACCTCCATCCTCCTCCCAGCCCAACATAACCCAAAACTCATGTGTAACCATCCTCAAGTCATGATAAGAGGCCAAGAATCCTTTAATTTGGCCTATGTAATACATCTGAGCCAGTATATAAAGTATGGTAGAGTATGGTACACTCAGTTTGACAGTATGACACAAGATGCTGTTGTACTACGTAAAGCTTCTAGAGCATGTCAGGCGTTCCCAGAATAATCTAAACTGGATCAGGCGCCGTCTGAACTCACAGCGTGTTGCCAGTCCTGAGATCCTCTTCATAGCAACGTTTTCATACCGGAGGATGCAACGTGTGTTTTATCAGTCCACCAGAAGAAGCTACACCACTACACACCAACAACTACACCCTGAGCCAGATCTGCAATTTAGTTTTAGTGTTTAGTTTTAAACACCCGTTAGCTGACCAGCTTGCAATATATATACATATATATATATATATGTGCTGCTAAATTGCTCTCCTTATAACACTTAGAGGGTCAAGTCACCTCGCCCGAGGGCAGGAAAACAGCAATGACAGGCTGAGTTTCAGAGGGGACGCTTCATACACCTTCCTGTTTGGATATTCCAAAATTGGTTTGAACTTCCGTCCCTCTGGTTAAAAAGCTCACTGGGCTCAGCGTTAACATAACACTGTGTGTGTGTGTAGTTGAAACACGGCGTCCGTGGTTAGTGAGCAGCGCTGATTTGTCCCCAGGACATAGCCTCCCACAGGACTGTTGATTATTGCCAGACTTTACTGCCTTTGTCAAGGAACGCTCTCTCTGTCCACACACACACACACACACACACACACACACATTATGTGTATGTGTATGCACAAACACGCCTGCCCGCGCACGGCTCACCTTGAACACACAGACACTGATGTTTCTCCCCGGTGTGCCTTGGAGAACAGTGTCGGGGAAATTAATCAATTTGGCGATAGTGGAGACAAGGTGCGATTATGATAATGAGGCTTCGCCGCGGCATATCAGAACTTGCAAAAAAGAAAAAAAAAAAGGTCTAAAAGCGATGCTGATTTCTAACCATTCTCCAGTTTTGTTGCTTCCTCTTTCATCCTGCATGCCTTTGCTATGCTTTCGTATTAATCCTCATCACCATCTGCCCCCCTGCTCTAAAGGGGGTCAAAGAGCGGTCATGTTTGTCAAAAAACTCAGACGCAGGGAGAGATGATGACATACTGTAAGCTCTGCTGTTCATCGTCTGCCTTCGACACAAACTCATGATGTGGAAATAAAGTGTGCGTACTATGAATGGAGTCTATAGGCATAAAAGAAAAAAGTTCACATTAATACAAACCAGGAGTGTGTTGGTGACGTAGTTACAGGACATTTTACAGTGCATTTAACCGCCCATGTGTAGTCTAACCCCGACCAAACCTACCAACAGCTTAACTACACAACATTGTCACACCATTATTTGTGAAAATATGCATGCTCCCATGTTAAATGTTACTATAAAACCTATAAAACATTGATATGATACTTATGAAATAAAAATATGTTGAAATTCCCTCATAGCAAATGTCCGACAATATACTATTGTCATTTATGTTTTTTAAAGTAGTTATTTTTAAAATACCATGTTATGGTGTTCTATTGATGGTACCACAAATCACTTTTATGATAAGTTAATATTATGTTCTTTGTGTGTTATTTTTATGTGTTTCCCATTGCAGAAAGTTTACTCAAAATCCCCAAATCTTGCACAACGGATAACTAGCTGGTCATGTTTTTAAAGCAGACTTTATTGGATGATGTTCCACAGAATGAACAAGAAAGAAATGTTCAGCAATATATTCATATATAAATAAATATATTTTTAAAAATAATTTTTAAATTTCCCATTTCACAATCGCAAGCTAATACATGTCTATTGTTAACAGAGTTTGCAGCATTGGAAACTCATGATTGTGGCCATCCAGCAGCAGTTTGAAATGGAAATAAAAACCAAGCCACAGCAGACAACCCACACCAGGAGCTGTGCACGCTGCGACCAACCACAACGCAACGCAACACAATGCCCTTCGTAACCCAAGCCTGCCAAATCAAACGTCGCAGCGTGGCCACATACGCTTTTTGGCTGTAAAAAGTTGTCATAAAAAGCTTCTTTTCTTTCTGTAGCTGAGGACTGAGACGTTACATGTACTGTACGTGACTGCCAGCTGTGATGAATAGCTTTCAATCAGGCCGCAAAATGGGTTCACACACCTCTTGGAAGGGGTTTAGTCACATAATTGCTGTTAGGAGGGAGCAAAAAAAAAAAAGAGAAGCTATTCGGATTACTTTTTATGGGAATTGTTATAATCTCATGGGGTTCATCAGTCGCATGCATGAGAAACATTTAACCTTGTGAAAGATTAAATGTCTTTTCGAATAAATTTCAAAGATGATTTATTTTCACCAAAGACAGGAGAAGTTAAATTCATGTGAGGTTGGAAAATCTGGACTGCTTCGCTAACCAAGGATTTGTTATTAAGTACACTTGTCATCAATGGATGTACTTTTCAAGTCCAGATTAAAGTGAGCAGCCAATTCTGAGCCATTTGTCCACACATGCATGTCAATATGGCACACGACACGTCTCCACAATCCAAGAAATAATTCCTCTTTTTCTTAAAGGGAGAGAGGAAAATCGTTTCTCTATCATCTTATCAGCAATTACAAATCATGAATCACACTTCATGAAGGAGGAAGAAAACGGAAATTCAAAATTCATTATTCCTTTAATGAGTTTGGATTTCTTGCTCATTTGGGGAGCGTCACAGCACCACTGACACATAGTATCACTGACAGGTTATCTCTGGAAAGTGTAATACAACATGAGACGCTATTAACTAACTACCTTGGATTCAGATTGGCCACAACCGCCAAAAAAAAACATAAAAATGGGCGATGCATTGTATCCTCAAGCATAGTCCTACAGCCCCTACCCAGCACCAAACATGGGAGAGGCTGTTGACATAAAGAATAAGGTGGAACAGGCTTAAGGATTTACTTTTTACCTGTGATTTTAAAGAGAAACTTCTATGTTTCAGATTGATTTCTGTACATACTACCAATGAAAAGCATTGTGGCACTTCTTCAGAAGCAAAGGTTCCTCCTTCCTTCACCTTTGCTGTAAAGTGTCCCCTGTGTGTCAGTTAGTGAACATAATCTAACCAGTTAACCAGATCAGGTTGGTTGCTCCAGCTGGAGGGCAGCTAAAGATTGCCCAGCCATGCCGTGCAGAATCAGAGCAGGGGCACGCGTCACCCAGGGCAGTCGACCTGCTTTGGAACAGAAGGATGGAGCCACCTCCTCCTCCTCTTTTTCTCCAAGCGGTAATCAAAGCAAACCTCTCTGCAACAGAGAGTTGCCTTAACCACATCAACACGGCACCTATCAGGAGATTCAAAAATAGATGGATTACATTGGTGCAGCGACCCCAATCTGGGTCTCTTTCGGGTTTGTGACGTCGACCCGTGGTTCTCGTGCTCACAGACAAAAGCATCGGTCGCACTTGCACATCATGGTATCAATTGCAGGTCTATAGTTGAATTTAAGATTACCGCATGACGTGCAAGTAGATCCGCATATCACATAATCCAGCGTAGATCCGCTTTGTGTTTCTGAATCACTACAGAGTCGCGCTGCACATGTTCAAAAAGTTCTTTCACGCAGGGATTTGAAATTTTGATAATCGGCCTCTACTGGCCTACTGGATGGTATTTGTAGTCAGGGATTGTGTCCATCTGATCAACGTGTAAAAGGGAATAGTTCTCACACAAAAAAAGTCTGCGAAAATGTTTCTGACCCTGTTTTAAGTCTGTGTCATAGTCTGGACCAAAGATGCATGATCACCAGTGAGATGACAAAATATAATATTTGACTTAAATTTGGGCAGGTGGCAAACTTTAGCCTCTAAATATATCAGCATCCTTACAAAAGCACATATTATCCAGCTGTCATTTCCAGTTGTTGCAATAGTGAACTCTGGGGTAACACTACTTCTTTTTCATTGGTTGTTGATTTAAGAATTACCCAGTGAGAGTAGTGTGCTAGAGAAATGCACATGTACATTATATATATATATATATTTTGGTGTGAGAATGCATCCGGACTATTCCATAGCTTTCTCCGCTGATGAATAATGGTCTAAAACGTTGCTGTATTTACTCTACGAGGAATCCCAGTCTGTGTTTTCAGCTGTCTGGTCAATCTGCTCCCTGTTCACGCTAGCACCAACCGTGAAGGGTCACATGCTTACGTGCTTTTCTGCGGGGTTTTAATATGGATGTAGAACAATCCATAAAACGTCTTGTGTGGACGGAGATTGTTTTCAATTTTCCAAAAAAAAAAAAAAAAACCCTGTCTGGGTGCAATTTTAGCCCGAGAGAAACGATGATGTAATCGATACACGGCGGAACACACCTCAGCTAATGGTGTTATCCAGCTACATAACACAGCCATGTGACCAGGGCGGTATGGATAGTCAGCTGTCCACACACGGGGCTGTACATGCTCCGCTGACAAGGACACAATGAGCGGTGACAACATCAAAATTGACGAGGAGCATAAATGAATTAGGGATCGCCTGCGACTCTGGTGATTCGCGGAAACTCGAATCTGAGCCACGCTGAGCACAGAGATACTGGTAGTTTATTTTTTTATCTGAAAACTTGAAAGACGTTTTTTCCTTTTTAAAATCTCTTGTAACAAAGAATTTCAAAAGAAAAGAAGTTAGTGTCACACACTTAAAAAAAAAAAAAAAACGTGTTCTGTTCGGTTCTGACACCTTTGACATGAAACCCTGTCGGCCTCACACATACGATAGCAGCCACTGCTGTGGTTAAACAGCTGATGGTAATGATTTGTTGATTCTGATGAGATCGTGACCATGCAGAGTCCAGCAAAGTTCAATAGGAAGGGTGACTTTCTATTAACTGTTTCAAACCACTATTGACGTTTGATCAGTTAAATGCATTTTCTTTGTTTTTCTTTACTTTTTTACTGACTTTGAGATACTGAGGTTTTCAGTTTTGTGAATGTGTGCATCTGTCTGTCTTTCTTTTTTGTCATTGGGGCTTTAATTTAATTTAATAAATCAATACACTATGAGATTAATTTGAAAAAATAAATCAATGATTTTATTATGACAGCGTAATAATACGTGATCTACAACTGCGGTGCCTTTGAAACTCAATAGTCTTTGCGACTCTATATTGTTTCATTCATTTCTCTCAAAGACTGGTACATTATCCAAAGCCATTACCTAGCCTCTCTCCGATTCGAGCTTACTTTGCCCCAAAGTGGAATAAAACACGATTAATGATTTCAATTACTCTGACCCTGCTTTCCGTTTACAGTGCCCCGAGTCTGGTCGGGGGGGGGGGGGCCGCGCCGCATAAAAGCCGACGGTGAAGGACATTTACTAGGAGAGTGATTCAGTGAGGAGGCCGGCAGATTGTGCTGGCTCATCAGCGGGCGAACACAGCTTCTCTTTGTGTCGCAGCCTTCCTATTGCTTCCTACTACAACACATTGTAGACTGGTGCTGCTGGTGCTGCTGGTGCTGCTGGTGCTGTGGCCTCAGCCACTCGCCTTTACAGGTCTTGCGTAATAGCAAATAGGTGTCAAGTAATGTTTTTTGAATATGCATAATGTCTTAAAATACACATACTGTGCAAAAAGTGAGAAACATGCATGTTGCTTCTAAATTAAAAGACAGGTGAGTGGAGAACGGAGGAAGAATAGAAGGAATAGAAGACAGTTGTGTATATTTAACATCACCTTTATGCAATAAAAGGGTGATACCCTAAGCCCTTATTCAATACCTTATCAGGAGGCGAAAAATGAAGGAAATCAGATTTATCATCCACAGGCACCCTTTCTAATTCTTTATTTTGTATGCCTGCGCATGCTTTTAAACAGCGTTCTAGATTTGTTTTCAGAAAATATCCTATTATGTACACAGCATAACTGAAAAACCACATTGGCGAAACAGCCTGTTCTCAAGCTGTTGTAATGCATTACAATGTTGAAAACTTATTCAGGCTGGTTTGTTAGTTTAGAGTTTCTGTGAATTATGGTTTCTTAATTAAAGAGAGAATTATCACCCAAATTCATTGTTGGTGGATTCAAAGTCCAAATATTTACTGCATAAGTTGAATCTTTGTGCAGTTTCCACACAAAGCGATTTAATAAACCCCCTATAGGCAACATACTGAGCAATCAAACCGCACATATAAAGTTACAGACAATCTGGTGAACACATCGAGGATCTACAACCCCATATTTTGGTGGGTAACAAAATAAAGCCAGAGTGTTGGACGTTTAAAACACATATAACACATTTTTATGTTGTTTTTACACAATCCGAACAGCACCCAAAGTTGATTTTTGGTAGACCTTGCTGGGAAATGTCCCTTTGATTTAGAGATGTATGGCTTCGCAAAAAAAAAAAAAAAAGAAAGAAGAAGAAGAAAGAAAGAAATAAAGCGGGAGATGGTTTTATTTCCAGCAGGGTTTCAATTTGAACAAACTCAGAATGCCTGCTCTCTTAGTTCTGTTAAGGTCCTCTGGATAAAAGCACACCGTACACTGTATGAAAAGAAGATGAGGCCAGGTGATAGAAAAAGAGGGGGATGTGAGAAATTGCTTTGAGAGTTTTTAAATTGAGAGGAGTGCTTATGCTTGGCTTGAGGTCAGGAGCGTAATATCTTTTTATTTCCATCTTCGCAGGCGAGGCTGAGAAGTCACAGGTACGGCTGCAGATTAACTGAGGCGGATCCCCATTCGCTGCCCTCCGCGCAGTCAGGACCTTCCCCATCATCCGCACATAGAAAACCCTTTAACAAGGCTGCGTAATAACATCCTGAATGTTTAACGGTTAAAAAAAAAAGAAGAAGAAGAAAGAAAATGAAAGAAATGTGCACAGAAACCAGGAAGGCTGATAGTAGATTTTCTGATAGTAGATTTTCTGATAGATTTTCTGACCGACTGAACTACTTTTCACCACGCTGTTGGCTGATGTCATCGTGTTAGTTTATAAAAGCACGACAAGAAAACAAGGTGCCCCCGCATCAAATCTACGGAAACATTAGTAGACAAAAGATCTGAACCTTGTTTGTCGTCAGGCTGATATTCGATGACGGTACGTTGCTGCTTCCCGGTCTCAGTTCCTCGGCCCATGTCACCAGATACGAGGACTCTCTGATCCGGGATCAGTTTGTCACGTTGGCGGAATCCGAAGCCAATCCGTACGGTAGCGTGCTAAGTATTCGTGTGCTGAGCAATTATTATAACAAGAAAAAAAATAAAAGAAAGAAAAACAGGCGCCTCTCTCTCTCTCTCTCTCTCTCTGAACCGTCACTTCAAAGCGCTCCCGTGGCCTTTTGAAGTGACGGCGTGCCGATACCTGGCCGCAACAGATAGACGCCAATCCCATTTGCGTACAATTCATCCTTTTCATAGCGTCCGCCGCCGAGCAAATAGGAGGAGAAGAAAAGATGGAAACACAAAACAAAACAAAAAAAAAAGTGTTAAGTGGATTCTTTCGCCGCCTGTAATCTCCCCGCCGCCGTTGAAACGCCTATGGAAATCAGCGGCGAGGTCGGACAGTGACAATGTCCCTTTTGCGATGAAAGAGTTCCAAGTCGTTCCCTATTCTGTGTTGGGCCTTTGTGCCCCTTATCCACTTATTCAAATCAGTATAAATGGCGATGTGTCATATTAGCAGGCAGGAGTAAAAGAACCGGGGGGAAAAAAAATGCTTTGATATGTACGGAAACAAAAGTGAAAAGACCAGCGGAGAGGGCAACGTGAACACACAGGCCCAGTCCACTGATCCTCTCATGGCTGCTTTGTGACATTCCGGCTTTAGTAGAGGTTACAGAGCAAAAGTGTGTGTGTGTGTGTGTGTCTGGATATGCATATGTGCTCATAGGGGCGATGGATTTAAACATGAGGCCGTTTTTATGTGCCACATACAATGCCCTCCTTACACTCAAGACACCTCCCGCATGAGAGAGAGAGGAGAGAGAGGAGAGAGGGGGGGGGGGAATTCTAGGAGTATCCGCCAGCCAGGCCGGGGCCCGGACTGACAACGCGGACTTAGAATGACGGACGATGCGAGGAAAGAGAGGAGGAGGCTCCAGGAGCGGCGTCGGGAGGTTGTAGTTGTCAGCACCGCATCCGTCATCCCCGCATATTAGCCAACGCAAGAACTATGAAGCATAATCGTTAATTAGCTGGGGCACGAACTCGCCTTGAAAGAAAGCCCCAAACATTCCAAGGTCTTCCCACCCTCCCTTGTGCTCTCAATCCCCCCCCCCCCCCCCCACTCCCTCTCTTCCCCAGTGGCCCGATCTCTCCCTCTATACAGCTGAAGATAACTGTAGCCCCTCTTCACCCGGCCCAGTCCCCGTTTTTATCATTTGAAAAAACAAAGGCCGAGGTGGTGGAGGTGGTGGTGGGGGGTCGATGAGGGGAGGCATAGGGGAGAGGGTAAAGGGGGAAAGGCCATTCAGAGTTCTGAGAATGTAGCTAAACAGGATTAGAGCTGGTTCGAATGGGGGTAAACAGTAGCACGCTGCATGGGGGGCCAATGGGGATGGGAGTTTGCCTGAATGGGGCCGGGCAGGGAAGACAATGGTTAGATTAGCCATCTGTGGGGCTTCTGGTGCCCGGCGTCATTAACCGGCTTAGGGCCCCCACAGTAACACCAAACACCCTCTTCCACCCCCACGCCCCACCCCATGCGTTAGGCATCAAGACTTGTGAGGCTTGTTTGTGTGTGCGGATTGGAGATAGATGTGACAGGGTAATGTCTGATGAAGCCGCTAATTGCATATACAAACACTGTATGCACATGCAGAAATACATGTTAGTGTTTTCTCCTTGTGCATCTGTTTGTGCACTACCTAAGCCCTCGCCAGCCAAAGTGCACACAAATTTAACATAACCTCCCTACGACACCAACACCCCCCCACCACCACCACCACCACCCGGGCATCCCCAGTTCAGGCCTACTCAGTTTGACATTTTCTTTGTCCTCTTTTTTTTGTCTCTTGAGTAGATCAGTGCCGTTTTGCATATCGCTGCTCATCGGTTGGATGGGACACATGACTAACGTTGGGACCTCGTTCAAGTATTCAGAGAGGAGTAGTGGGATAGTGAAGCAGAAAATCTAGTCTGTTCACATGGGGGGGGCAATGATGGAGTTTTAATTCTTTTTGGGTAAATTTGGTCAGGAGCCATCGCCATGGTGTTTTTTATGCATACTACCATGATCAGTTTATATCAGTAGCCACTGAATTATCATTATTTATTTATTTATTTTTACAAATTCATTGATTATTTAGATGTAACATAGAGCTCATATGAAAACTGGGAACTACGGAGACATAGATATGATACAAAAAAAGAAAACCGAAAAAACAAATACATTAATTAATGATCTGTGAAACTAGATTACATGCCTAATAAATGATACTAATACTTTTTTTTATATTCTTAATTAAGCGGCTATAAATTATTCATGACTGCACAGTTATCAGCTCTCCATGTTGACTCATTAGGGCTTACCCCCTGTCAAGTGTTTATATCACGGCCCTGACATGAATGTATGGCTCGCCGTGTGAGGTGGAAACGCATGCGGCGTGCAACGACTGTACCGCAATTACAATGATAACCTTAAATTGTCGAGTTAATTTGCAAAAAAGCTTAATGGCTGATTGCGTTGTTTTGTCACCATCGACATTCTCCGTTCGCACCATTTTTCCCCTTTGTCTGACACTGACTCAATTTTGTTTTGTACAACCCCGTACACCCAAGCAGGTATTCCCGTCTAATTTGATCATTTTCTATGGTAATTGTGGTGAGTGGGTCCCATTCAACGGTCGCCATGGAGAATCATCATACTGTCATAGAAAATGAGACATGCAACAGCTGATGTTTTGTCATGGTAAACGCATCTTTTGACTGAACCGGCGACGTCAACAGTGTATTATGAAAGTATACTCAGCATAGACAGAACATTAGGTTTCATTCGAAATTGTGTGGAAGCAATCTTTAGATGTCATGCCTGTTAATGACCAAGGCATAATTTCCTTTTCTGTTTGTTGACCTTTATCTACCACATATTTTTTGCTACACATTACTAGTCACCCTGTCTTTTTTTTACCAGTCACCTTTATCGCCTGCCGCCATCTGGCTCTCTACAGGTTACCAAATAAGGTCAAGGCTGGGCCGGCTTGTATCCGCACTCTCCCTTTATGTTTAGCAACAAGATACTTAGGTGTGTATCTCCTGCTTAGCATTGCCATTGTCAGCTCACCTTGTAATCCTCCCTGACATCTCAATCCTCAATACTCATTAAAAAGGGTGTCCTACATAGCTGGCAGAGAATAGATATTGTTCGGTCTAATTGTCGACATGCCATCCCACAAGAAGAGGGAAAGAAGAGGAGCTAAAGTGGTAGATTATCCATCTATAAAGAAGGTTGTCAGTCTGTGGCTCCAGTATCTCTCTGACTGTTTGTCTGATCAACCTCAACTTATAGATATAGTTTGTGCATGGCACAATAGTGTGTATCCTTTCATTGGGGAAATTGTTTGGATGGATAGTCAAAACATCCTTATATACTGCTATATATATATATATATATATATATTATACATTATATTATATATGTCTACATATCAGTTTTGAAACTATGTTGATAAGTCAAGTAAAACTGGCCTGAGACAACTAGGACCACATTCTGTTCCTTTAAATTCAGGGCTGCCCAATCCTGCTCCTGGAGAGCTACCATCCTACATGTTTTACGAATCTTCCTACTCCAACACACCTGATTCCAATTGTTGACAAGCCCTTGGCAAGCTTCAGCTACTTGATTGTGAGAATTAGTGTTAGAATCAGGTGTGTTGGAGTAGGGAGATTCCTAAACCATGTAGGATGGTAGCTCTCCAGGAGCAGGATTGGGCAGCCCTGCTTCAAATGATAATGCTGGGATTTCCTGAGGGTGTTTGTGTCAAGGAGCCTGCTTTATAGATCGATGGCCAGGAGGAAACAAGGCTTTGAAAATACCGGTTGGTTTTAATAAAATAGAAAGCAAAAGTACTTTTTTTTCCTTCACGGAATTTCCACTATATACCGACTACGGGCTCAGGTGTTATTGATGTCACCCAGGAAGAGAGGGCGATCACGCCTGCATTCACAACAAACTCATGCAACAATGTATGGGAGTCAGAGGGGCATCGAGTTTCATAAAACGCCCGTTCTCGCCTTCCACGATTCCCTCGAGCCCCTTTATTCAAGCTAAGCATCGCGAATAAGTGCATTTTTATGACATCCCTGCACAATGATATATTTAAACCAGGCATCTAATTGGCCATTATCAACCTGATTGGCTCCTGGTGAACTTAAACTGAAGGAGAGGTGTTTGCTTTGGACTGATTAATACCATTGTCTCCATTAGCCCCTTCTGATGGCGCCGCGCAAATTCAAGTGCCACTTTGTGATGAAGCCGCGTGCAAACGAGATCCCGATTAATGGATCATAGAATTGTTCATTAGCGCTCTACCTGCCAGAGCGGTACTTTAAAATATGCAAATTGGTTGTTGTTTTTTTTTCCTCCCCCAATCACCTTTCAAGTGGCGTTTGAAGTGCAGCCGTGCTATTAGTAACACTGGGGCGTGGAGTGACTGGATTTAGGATGAGAGTCAGCCCAGACCCAATTCTATGGGAAAAGGGGCTTCCAGTAAATACAAGAGCTCTCCTCTGCTTGCTTCTGTTCGTTTCAACAGATGTTCAAACCAAATGAATGTTTAGATGTCCTTCAGTAGCGGCCGGTTGAACTAGTGAGCACATGTCCTTGCAGACAATATCTGATTCTAAGTGTTTGAGGCATGACTATACAAAGATCAGATTTAAAGGATTTTATTATTTATTGTCTCTAACACTACCTCCAGACATACGTGGATATCTATCAAGGGCATAATTTTGATCTTTAGGGCAGATATTACCTATGAACTGCACAACCTACCACGATTAGACCCCTAAGCTGTAACAGCAGCAGCAGCAGCAACAGTGTGTTCTTGACAGGATATTAAATCTACATCTCTAATAAACCTCATAATGATCCACTATATATATATATATATATATATATATATATATATATATAAACCCTCTGACCTTGAACAATGTATTGAGAGAGGAGCTGTATTTTGAAGTTCTTTGCTTGTGTGTGGAAATCAAACATGTAGTTTAACTGCAAACAGCTATTCCATCTTTTCATGAAACTATCACTGTGCAGAGAAATGCATCAAGGCTTCAGCATCACTGACTAACGCTGCTGTTCAAAAGCGAGACACATCACTACGTAACCTGAAGGCTACGCTATACACACACACACACACACACACACATCAGCGCTTCTTAATTAATCCTAATTGGTCTTTGTGGCCTGTTATGGATCAGATCTCCGTCGCAGGATCGTTGCAGTGATCTTGTCATAGCGGTGCTTCAGGTGCTATTCCTATCCATCTGGGAGTGATGGAGTAGGCTCTGTGGGGGATCGGGGAGATTAGGTGTCTTGCTAGATTAGCGCTGACAGGGCGCCACGGCTCATCCCCTCTCTCCCCTGGGTATTTACACAGCACTCGGCTTGCCCACAGGTGGCTAATATGCCGTTAGCAGGGCTTCCTTCGCCCCCTATATGACTTGTGTACATATGTGTGTGTGTGTGTGTGTGTGTGTGTGTGTGTGTGTGTGTAAAGAGAAACACGAGTGATAGGGAAGTATAAAGGTGTCGAAAGGCTGCTGGATAATCAATCAAACAAACAGATAAAGAAGTGTATACACACACACACACACACACATGTGCTCACACTACAATATCTCACAATGGGATGTACATGCACACACACACACACACACACACACACACACACACACACACACACACACACACACACACACACACACACACACATACGCATGCATGGTTTCACACAAGCTGTCAAGTTATTTTACCCTTTGTACCCACTCTGACTAAAGTACCATATTCACATTTCTCTTTTGTGGTGGTGGGAAAGGCAACATCTGCCGTGTGAGAGTTTGCAGACACAACGCCACCGATCTTACAATGATTAATTAAAGATATATAAATACTGCAGGAATTAGGGGGATGAAGCGTATTCTCAGGCAATAACTAACCACTATTCTTCCTGGTCATTTCGGGGACTTGATAGGAAAAAGTATAATCGCTGTCCAGGACTGATTGATTAGTACACAGTGTGCTGTGACGACCCCCCCACACACACACACTACCACCACCCTGTAGATAAATGGTAACAGCATGCCAATGGTTAAAGGTAAACACAACACTCTAAAACGAACAAATCTAAAGTGCGAGCATCTCGTGCGCAAATACATGTGTCTCATGTCACCACTGTGGTCCAGTAATGGATTTGTAGTGTCTCCTGATATATACACGAGCAATTAATTTCATCTTGCCTATTTATTCTCAAGTAGAAAGCATTGTTATTTGTCATTTTGAGTAAGTGTGGCTTCCCGTTCACTCGTCGTTTTAATCCATTACAACGCGAGCGTGCCGCGACTGTAGAGGAGACGGAGGCGGGGAGGTGTGTGGGAACGGCGATGCGATTGCGTGTCGTAGCGCACTGCAGGTGGGAATTTCAGCAGCTGGTTCAAGTTCGGGTAACGGTTAAACATTTTTCTCCTAAAACAGAAGATATAAGGATAAATTGTTGTAGAGCGTACTTCAATCAACCTTTCTATCTATGAAGTTATTTGCCAAATGCAGCTACAAAAAGTGGTGCATCATGGGACAGGATACGAATTATTTAATCTCCTGCTTATTTTATATGGAGGCCCTTAAGGGAAATAGAGAAAAAAATGGAACATTTCAGGTGCACACTAGAAAGTTTTGCATGTTGAGCATCAAAAACTTTCTGCTGACTACGTGAAACTTTTCCTGGTTGCGCACCTGAAACTTTCACGTGCAAACTAGAAGAGTTTCTTCTGCACAAAATGTAGAGTACAGGAGTTATAGGTATGTTTGAAATAATAATCTAGAAAGATAGTAACTTATTCTGCTGAAGCCCACAAGGCACTTATTTCTCAATCGGCCGATAATACTGCCATTTCCATATGTACCAATTCGATTTCGTGCAGAAGAAAACTTTCTGGTGTGCACATGTGAAACTGTCTGGTGCACACCTGAAGCATTTACTCTCATATTTTTTCTCTATGTCTCTCGAGGGGATCCGTAATGTGTGAAGCTGAACACTGATGAAACCTCCACCTGAATCCTTTTTGTAGGTGTGAAAGTGGACCACGCTGGAGTCTATATGCGACCTAGTAAACATTTTATTGCCTGGTGCGGAGCCAATCATTAAAACCAGCGGTGTGAAAATCGCCCTATAGTTGAATGATTTAAATGACCTTGTTCTCCACAAGACTGTGAACGGCGGTCAGATGTTCAGGCAGGTGGAACGGTTCGGAATCCAGCAGCATTCTTCCCTCCTCCATTGCCAGCTTTTAGCTTGCCTCATTACAAATGATTCATTTGCTGTTCTTTGTCATGAAAATCCAAACAAGGTGCAGGCATCACAGTTATGAAGTGCTTTAAATATATATATATATATATATATATATACTCTCCCTAAAATACTATACTTATTCCCTATTATTCTCATTTAATCATTTAATACGACTTTTTGGCAGTAAAGGCTGGGAGTGAGCACTTTGAGATAATATTGGCTAAATTATAGTGGAGTACATTGAAAACATTTTTCAGCATATGCAGACTGTGCTGCAAAAATATTCATTGAAAGTAGTTTTCTCGACCTCCCCAGTATGGGCAAGCTTTCTGAACATTATTCAGTGTTGATGGACAACTTTATCTGTTTGGGTTATGATTTCGGGTCAAATGAGTGGGAGTTTTTTTTTTTTTTGCCCTGCAGACACTGGCGGACTGACTATTTATGATTTATACAACAGGTCCAGACCAAAAGTCTGCGAAGTAATACAGACTCCTACGAGTGGTTCCGGAACGGGGCCTGTTCACTCTGGAGGGTCGGGACCGATGGTTCAACAGGGCAGGTGCAGAAACGGGGAAGATTCTCATGTTTACGGCAGACAGCTAGAACTCTTACTGACAATTCATGGAAAAAGTAATTGCTATGCATTATCTGTTCGTTTTACCTATTATTCTATTTCACTTTATTTTCCAGCCCATTCTATGTATCTCCCGCATCTTAAATGGATCCTAATTGTCAATTGCTATTTTTGTAAAATATTTTGGAGTTGCATTAGCACTGAAAAGGTGCTATAGAAACCGAGTTTATTGTTATTCTTATTATTGACAGACACAAGCGAGAGTATAAGAATGGTGTCTAAATTGTGTATTGTGCCACGGCATTGAAAGCAATGATTAATGAATATTAAATTTGTCCTTGCCTTCATCTTGATCCCTGCGTGGGAGGAAATTTCAGTGGCATAATCAACTGTCTCTTTTCCCCAAAAGGCACGAGATGCCTGAAGTGTCCAGGAAAAAATATAGAAGACGCGCATTTGAATGTTTGGGACTCAGTAAGTGCTTTCTACGCGTGGGCGTTAATCGTGTGCGATCGTATTGTTATGGGACCAAATCCGGTTTCCACGGGGCTCCTAATTTCTTCTGTTGTTCTCCAATGACCTCCGCCAGAGCCAGGAATACCACGTTAACGCCGTTAAAGGAGGTTTTCCGAGCAACGTCCTTGAATACGAATTTGAATCCCTCCCAGCAGCAGCTGTGTTCTGACATCCCTGCAGCAACAAGAAGTTCTCCCTTTGAAATGAACCAGGCATCAGGGAAAAGAGCGAATATAATAAAGCCGATGCATATCAGCTCCGATGACCCCGCTTTACTTTGAAGGTTTGTTTGTTTCATTGGATAGCATTAAATAATACACTCATATGCAGCATTAGCATTCCATAGGCGCCATTATGTATTCATTCTGCAATTTCCATAATTCCCTCTAACTGGCTACTGTTATGATTGCTAATTAATTTACAGTGAATGAGTTTCTTATCTGTGCCCCCGTAACCATGAAGCCAGTTCGTTTCTCAATCTGCAACAAAGAAGAAGGTGTTCCAGCAGAGCTTTGACAAAGGGCCAGTCATGGATGCGCTTGTCTTAGGACAAACAATGAATGCGGCTTCGGGGAGGGGGGGTCTGTATTGACTGTAATGAAAAAAAAAAAGAGCATCCATCAGCTCGTGAGTCCATTAAACGTGACCTAAAAGAGTAGGCCGCTGACCACTTCGTCTCCCGTTTTTTTTCCCTACGCGTCCGATATCAAAGTGGCGTGACGCAAGAGGCTTTTTCTCACTTTTTCTCAAGTGATGAAGCAAGACTCAACTGTTAAAATTTTATTGATAACACTTTTAAGCATTTATTCGCCCTGGGGGGAAAGCCTGGGAATAAAGAAGAAACTTAAATTCTGGATGTAAGAGCCTGCCTACATTTCACAATCAAAACGTAGAAAAGTAATGTAATATGTTTTATTATTATAAAAAAAAAAGATTGGGCGCAATCTGGAAGCTGAGTAGTTCACCAATGAGTAGTGCACCATAAATGATGCCCAAATTAATATATATATATAAATATATATATGTGTGTGTGTGTGTGTGTGTGTGTGTGTGTGTGTTAGTTCAGTAGTCATTGATCTGATTAATTAGCTGTAGTAGGAAAACATGATCTCCTGCATCACACACACAACCCAGCGCTCTGCGTTTGACTTCGCGCCCGTGCTGTAACGGTGTATTTGGAAATCGTGAACATGTCTGACAGCATCATGCACGTGTTCCCCCCGAAACCGGATCACTCAGCGGTATAATTGTGCTGTCAAACACCTTCCGCTTAGCACACTACCAAACAGCGTGAGTATTGATTCGGGGGCCGGGTTCTGCGGGGAGCATTACTGCAGCGGGTAATAAGAAAGGAAGAGAAGGAAGTGCTCCCTCCGACTCCGAAGACACTGCAAAGCCAAAATAAATTCAAAATACAGCGATCAAAGCCTGGATAGAACGCCGCTGATTGTCAGAATGACATATTAAGAGGGGAAAATAAGACAAATCATAAATCGTGCTTTTCGTCCTCCTGGCCTACAAGCTTTGCCGGTTGAGTAAAAAGCCAGTGACAAATTCTTTTGAAGACCTAAAAAAAGATGTTTTTCACAAAGCCGCTCGAGACATGCAACACTTAAAAGAAGCCCTTATCTGGGCACCCAGACTCCAACACACACACACACACACAAACACACACAAGAAAATCGCAAACACAGTTCCTCCCCATCCGCGCCTGAGATCAATGCTCCTTCCATCACAGAATAAGATACATGGGGCCACATGCCGTGTCTCACAGTGGCTTTTTGTTTTGTTAGTATACGCGTCCCGCCACTTTACGAGCAGCACGCCCCGTCTCCCTATGTGGTTAATGTAAACTCGGCTTGTCGCTCGCCACCACCGTGCGCTACAACACGTCAACAGATGGGAGCGTTCCAGCCTCGTCGGCTGAGTCGCTGCTTGTTACACATACATCAAAGTGAAAATACACTTTTTTTTATTATTCCTCACCCCCCCCTCCAGCTTCTCTGACATAAGATCAGCTTGAAACCTTTAATGCAGTTCGTGAGGGGTGGTGACACCTTGCCAGCAGATGTGCTTGGGATGTAAAAAGTGGAGGAAACAGAGGTTCAGTGGAGCGCCGTCGGAACGTTTCGGCCGGGAACCATGTTCAAGACTAGATAATCATGGGAAGAATGATGATGGTAATAACCATTACTGGGCTGTGTGATAGGCCCCATGGTGATGCTTGTTTACAGTTATTAGTCAGCGCTCTACCCCATGCTGGATGACACACGTAACTAGTGTGTGTGTGTGTGTGTGTGCATGCACAAGGAGTGAGTGGGTTAAATATTTGCACCTGAATGCCACATTGGGATTAGTGTCTGACTGTTTGTGTGCCAGCAGGGTTTTTTTTTCCACATGTGTACGCGCACGCCGATTTGTGTGGCATTTCATGATGTTATCATGATTGTGTGAGTGTGTCAATGCATTTAGCGGTGTGTGTGTGTGTGTGTGTGTGTGTGTGTGTGTGTGTGTGTGGGCTTAAGTGTGTTTGTGCAGCTCTGTTTCTGCTCAGTATCCATCTGCAGCAGAGCCATCCATCAATCTGTCGACTCCCCGGCCCACCGTATCACCTTTCCTCTTACATTCCTTCCCATCCTTCCCTTTTATCTAACACCTCTCTCTCTCTCTCTCTCTCTCTCTCTCTCTACCACCCCACGTTGCTGCCGTTGGACGAAAGACAACGTGGCGTGTGTGCTAAATATGCTGTTCAAGAATGAAGAGAATAGTGCCTCTGTTCAGTCAACTTCTGTCTGCTCTCTCGTAAAACTTTTACTTCAAGCAAGGAAAACAGAAATACCAGCGTTGCAGTTATAAGGCCCCGCCCCCTTCCACCTTAACACAGGAACACACACAGACATCAAGACCTTTCCGTGCAGCTAAGGCCATATCCTCCACTCCTGGGGCCACAGGCTGGAAAGGAACTAGCTGAGGTCAGTGTAATTGTAGCGGCCTTGATCAATGCTCATTTGCCTCCATGGCCTCTGTCTCTCTCTCTCTCTCCCCACAGCCATGCATCATTTATAAGGAAGGTAAAGAGAAGCTCAGCAACTCTTGGGGCCGTGTAACCTCCGGGCCAAGGCTGGCCCCGCTGTGCCCTTTTCCCTGAGTTATGTTCCCTCCCCGTCTGCCCGGCGGAGTGACAGCGTGTTCGTTTATCCTCGGGTGGTGTCGTCCCGGCTGGAGACGATTCGACCGCCAACATGGGAGCACGGTGTGGTACGGGTCGGACGGTCTCGTATGACATGCGGCGCGGCGGATAATCGAAGTTACTCTTCCATTTTCAGAACCTGATCTATTTATATCCACCGAGAATTCCCTCCTTAGTAACTCAAGTAACCGCAAGGTGTTGTGTGTACAGTAAGTACTGCAAATGTCGTTACCGTGGTTACACTGCTTAGTCATGATTTACGAATCCATTTAAAGGTGCAGTGCAATTAAATTATTTTACAAACTAAATGCCACTGAGCTGTTTGGGAGTGAACTTTTACGATCTCTTAATAACTTCAAGACGTCTTAACAAAGGTACGTAAGTTAATTAACTTGTAGTTTCACTACAAAACATAGAATGCAATGCACCAAACAATCATAACATACAGGATCTTGTTTACCTACGCAAAGCTTTTTTTTTCCCATAAATGCCATCTTTTTTAAAATGGTTAAAATAGACTAGTGCAGTGCCCATGGGAAGTATTCTATAGAAAAAGCAGATGCTCACGTCGATTTTTCATGTTTCATGCCGACTTGCTGCAGGGTAGCGCTGTGATAAGTAAGTCTGTGGGGTTTTAACGACAATAATGATACCTATCAAAAGAAATCCACAACAAAGGACGCACGCCATCGTGCCGTGTGCAAATTACATCCAAAAGCTGAGGTTGATCTGACAGTCGGAGAGAGATGAGACACACAGATGCTCTTTGCTTTATAGATAAAAGATAGAAACATAATGTAATCAAGACAATAACAATAACAGAGAAAACATTCAGAAATGGTAGGAGCTTTATATTTAAAAGCACATCTGCCTTTAAACTCATTGCTTTAACCGCTTTTTCTTTAAGCCATCAAGTCAACATAAGAGCCACACAGCACTTACATTTCTATACAAAAGACACACTCACAGCACTTGGGAGATGCTATTTTTATATTTTATGAAATAGAAGGCTCATTACCTGAATGCAAAATACGTCCTTTTTTTTTTTTTTATTTAAAGCAAAGTTTTGACAGCCAATGCCTTCTTCAGGGCAATGTCGGGTAAAACATTTGCACAAAGACAGGCAGTGTGTTCCCGCTTGTATAAGCAGCCCTTTCCCCTCTGTTACACTATTCAGACAGAAAAATGCAATTTGAGGCTGTCGAAGGTTAAAGTCAACATGTTTACTCAAATCAAACTTTAACGGCGTTCACAATGCTGCTCTGCGCAACTAAAATGTGTGGGCTATAATATTTAATACCGTGACTCACTCTGCCTAGCGCCGCTGACTTCCACAAAAGCACATTGTTTATATATTAAAAAAAAAAAAAAACAGACTATTAAATGGAAAGAAATAAGAATGATTCTGCACCTCCTGCATCTAGAAGACACATCTACTGTGTTTGATCTTTGTACCCCCAAGTCCATAAAAGTCAAGGTTGCAAATTAATATCTCATTAGCCATCGCGGCACTACATAGGAAATTGCAGTTTGGGCCATCCTTCTTTTTTTCCTCCCCTCACCCACAGGAGCAGCACATAAAAGCGGGAGCAGATACGGAGATGGCTAATCAGGTAGGCATTATGGTAATCATTTCTGCTGCTGCGTGGGAGCCATGTGTATTTAAACTGTCCTGCCGTTCCCTCCTTTCTGGTCTCCACTGCTGCCCGCTCCTTCGTTAGAGTTAGGTAAGCCCGGCAAAAGAGGTAATGTAGGATGCAGTTGACTTTATTTATTTCAATGCGGCTGTACTATGATAAATTCGTGCAACGTGATCACATTTTAATGGCTTCTCCTGCCTGGCAGATGCAAAAAAAAAAAAAAAAAAAAATAGTAGCAAGAAAGGTGGCGACAGGTTGTTTGTGCGTGCGTGGGTGTTTGCATGCAAGGTCAAAAGGTGGAAGGGATCATGAAAGGAGAAGCCTGGGCAGGAAGATAGTGCACGCAACAATAAAGTTTGTACGTGCACGCGCCTGTGCCTCCCACTCGTCCCTGCACCTCCACCGTTGCCTCGTGGCTCCTTTGATCGCTGCCCTTTTCTGTTCACTCTCCTCACTCCTTCTGCGGCTCCACACACACACACACACACACACACACACACGCTGTGTTTTCTCCTCCTTTCATTCTCCCTCCGTCTTTTCGTTCATTCCCCTCCCTGGATATCACCTAGACTTTGATCAGCATCACAGTCTCGCACACGCATCTCTTTCTTGTTCCTTCTCTGCTGCCAATGTGTTTTCCTCTCACCAGCACTTTGTTTCTCATGGTTTACTTCCATGTTTTCTCATTTGGACATATCCTCCATTACCTGACTTAAGTCAAACGACAAAAAAAAATATTATCTTTCACATTATGGTCATATCATACTGGTTTGAAGCCATATTTGACCATTGTTCACTGACTGTTTGAGCTAAGACAAACAGGGGAGAACGAAGGCATGGATCCGGCGACTGTTCAGCGTGACTTTCCCTCGGCAGCGGTTAATTGAAGACTTGAAAGAGATAAAGATTTAAGAGAAGAGAGAGGGGGACATTGATGAATGGCGAGAGTATCACAGGCTCCTGTATCCTCCATCAGTCCTGCTGCCTCCCTGCCTCTTTTGAAGAAGGCAGTAGCCATGGTAACAAGGACAAAGAAGGGCAGAGCGAGAAGTAAGTATGAAAGCAGGACGGAGGAGGAAAGTAGCGGGAGGGTTTCAGACGGAGTTGCGTATGGGAAACAGAAAGAGGACAAAGATGGTGGGACAGACGGGTCATCCCCTCCGAGGTCTGACCCCGGACTAACGGCGGGTCCTTTCCTGCCGGTGGAGACGTGAGCCCCGCGAGGACGGTGACATTTTGCAGACATCACGTCTCAAGGGAAGCAATTTCGCAGACGCCGTGTGCTGCTGCTGCTGCTGCTGCAGGAGCTTCCATTTAACAAATCTGGCCCTCCGGTATCATAAAACTTCAGGGCTATTCACCACCTCGCCAGACCTTTCTCTCTGCTCACGTTTCGATCCGCGTTCATCCTCGCGACCTGTACAGGTGGAGGTTCCCTCCTTGCTCCGAGCCTTACGGATCTGAGATCACGAATGCTTCGGCATCTCTCTCCTCTTGCACATGTCTACCAGACTCGGTACGCAAGAGTGATTGCGGCGCTGCCAAGTGTTTGTTTCTGTGTGTCAGTTTCAGCGGGATTGTCTTCCCATAGCGTTGCCGCAGCAGGTATAACCTTGGAAGGTTCATTGTTAGAAAACCTGCAACACAAACAGACATGCTGAAATCGTGTTTCGCCACACCCAAAACAGCGCCGTGAACACTGCCTAGACAATGAGGCGAAGCTGGGTGACTAAAATACGCGCTGATGCGAGCCATGTGACAGCTTGCGAGAGCCGGAGTTGCCAGAGGCAAACTTGTGGTGCCTAAGTTGCCGGTTCAGCTCGTCTTACAGCAGCGTTACTGACAGTCACAGCACTTTACGTAGATGTCAACACTGCTGCGGACAAACATCGCGCCCCCTTCAAATGTTCCGAGGCCATTCATCATGAACGACTGGAATTAGACGGGTGTGCATTTGCAGACTGTTAATGTTTAAAACGTCGCCCTTTGATCAAATTCTGATGTCAGGAAAAAAAGATAAGCTGGGCAGGTGGTGCTGTACACCAACATCCAATCCCCAATGTGTGAATAGGTCCAGCTATTTCCTTCATATTTTGGTTTTCAATAGGCCTCCCAGCCCTTGTTGGCTGTTGCAAGATTGAAGGCTTCGGTTACAGAAGCTGGAACTGGTCAGTGGTTTACAGGCCACATAGGTAGCGTTGATAGCTCCCAGGTATGAGCTGCTGTATTCACACGTACAAAGTCAGGGTATTTTTATCTCAGTGTCCTCACAACCTTTATCTGGCTTTTACAGTAAATATTGATTCCAGTCTTTACCCACAGACTGAATAAGATTCAGTTTGAAAAATGTTCTGCATCTTTATGCTTTCAGCAAAACCTGTATTTATTCTGTAATGTAAATATTACAAATACGCTGTATATGGATTATTTTTGCTTTGCCTAAATAGTGATGCCTGCATAAAACAGATTGCTAATGGCGAGATATTACATTTATAAATAAATAATAATATATAAATAATTTAGGACTGCACACAGCAATGTAATATTACATTTTATTGTATGTTTAAACAAATCTGTCATCAAAATCATTGTTCCACTAATTGGCCAAAAATACAATGCTGTAAGAGGCAATTTTCTCTTAATAGCTTGGAGGTAATTAACACCTTGTTTCTATTCTTACTTTGGGTTTGCATCTATGATGAAAACTTGTCGCTGACATTTCTGGGAATAATTACCCCACCAAACAACTTTTACACAGACAATTAGACAATTAAACAGCTATTATCCAGGGTGCAGGTCTCCTCCTACCTACTCCATACCTAATATCACTGACCTTTTAACACATTATCTGCTGTAACAGGTGAAGGGTTCACCAGCTACTCAACTGTATATGGGTCAGACCACTGAGCAGGATACACACGTTAACTTAATCTGTAAATTTACTTAGACAATTTGGTTAGAAATAGTGTATTAGAGGGGGGACAACTTCATGTTACATGTTAATGCTAACGGGAATCGACTGATTGACTGATAATTTCTGTGTTTTATCCACGTCCATCCTTGTTTATGCACTTTGCTACTTCAGAATATTTTCTCCTCCTTCTCTTTTTGGAAAATGTATATGTCCATTATTTGTCTGTTGTCCGTTTGTATATCTGGCAAACATCTGGGGAAACTCAATCTCGATCTCCTGTGAAACAATGTCAATAGTGTGATTGACAATAAAGTTAACTGACGTTGAATTATGATAGAACTTTTTTTCCCTACTCTCAAATCAGTGGATCACCAACATATTGAAAGGCTATGTGAGAGCTATCATTAGGAAGAGGGTCAACACCTGCCAGCAAGTAAGTCTGGCCTTATGTTGGAATACACTATTGGATTCTTGCCTGAGGTGGGAATGTAATTTAAACTCTCTTTGACCGCCAGGTGTGCTACCAAATGCTTTTTTAACAGCATTCAGTAGCACATTTATGTCTTACATCTTCCCAGAAACGAGATGGGAGAGAAGTAAAAGTGGCAATCAAAGTGCAATGGAATGAAAAGAAACACGAAGAACTAAGGAGGAAAATAATATTTTTATGATGGTACTATTTCACTTTTTTTTTTTTTATATATTCCTACACAGAGCACTTAAAGTGGTGGGTTTAAGATCATTGTGACTTGATGTTTCCAGTTTCAGTCCCGCTATTAAAATGTAAAACCAAGGGAACGGGAACAAGTCCCCTTTCACTCAGAAGAAGTCCTGTCAAAGGGCTCTCGAGCAGAAAAGACCCCCCCCCATCCACCCCCGCCGTCTGCTGTGGCAGGAACGATCGGAGGATATGGTTACCTGCAGGCTTTCAGTGGTGGATGTGTGGAAATGAAGTGAATCCTGGGAGAGTTGAGTCCCAACTCCACTCACATGTCATACCCCTCTCCCTGTGATATACATCCAGCATCCTGTGAATGCAGCGATGGACCCCAGCTATCTGTGCCTCACCCATTCACCTGAATCTACACTGTTCCTACAGCACTTCAGGCTCCATCTACCCGCTGCCTGCTGCCCTGACCTTGGTGTTTCCTAGCGTGGAATGACAATGTCACAGCCAAGATGTTCAATATCAGTAATGTGCATATTCTACAGGAAATGAACTGAACAGTTGTGCACACAGTAAAACTAGACTAAGAACAGGAATTCATTTAGAGACCAGATGCTGAGCAGAGCAAGACAATCTTCATGTTTGCTTGTGTTTTGTCCTCTACTGTTTCCTCCTGCTTCCTTTGTCCCTTGATCCCCCCCCCCTTATTTGTTTGCCCCATAAAACAATTGATTGACCCAACCCTGGAGTTCACACATAGGCTCACGGAACCGGCTATCTGTTCTGGGCACAGCTTGCTAAATAAAAAAAATAATAATCGCGACGCGCATCAGCACGCACACTTGTTTGTGTTGGCGAGTGTGTGATTACAATGGGGGTGTGTGTGTGGGGGGGGGAGCGATAGCCTTTCGGCACCTCACGCATGCACACGAGCATGTTTGAAATTCAGCGGACGGAACGCGGTTCGCTCCCTAAGAAAATTGGTTTGGTTGAACTCAAGACGGCGGGGAAGGGGGGGGTGGAACCAATCACAATTTACTCGTGTCTGGAACTTCAGAGACTATAAATCAATCTACCAAAATAACCCCCCCCCTGTAAAAATACCCCCACCCCCCTCTAATAAACGGGTATAAAACTGCAGCGCATCATTAGCCACAAAACAGCAGAGCCCAAATCAGATCGGTCCGTCCTTATATCATCCACGTACGAGTCCAGGCCTGACAACCCGGTCCAGGCCCGGTTCACGGCGGCTGTCAGAACGATTCCACAGCTGCCGATTCCCTGACCCGCGAAGCCCAAATAAACGTAGGTCTGGCAGCGGAGAGTACAGGAAGCCCGACTGACAAGTGGAGTGCATGATAAGGTAGCAGCAGACACACACACAGACACGCACACACACACACGCAGAGATACGGGTTGTGCCAGTGCATGCCCGGGCAGGCTGATGCGTGGAGGGCCTGTCAGCCACTTGCTCGCCAGTTCACTGCTGAGCGACCTCCTTCCCAGACCCCGGCTCTTAATCCTCTCCTCCTCATTCCGATGTAGCAGGACTTTGAGCTCTCTCTATAATTGGACCACACTGGCCCTGGACATGGTTTGTGTATCCAAGTATTATCTTGTGTGTGTGTTTGTGTGTGTGTGTGTGTGTGTGTGTGTGTGTGTGTGTGTGTGTGTGTGTGTGTCTGCACAGATTCAAGGACGACAGACTTAAATGTGATTTTCAAATAAATAAACTACGGAGGACTTTATTGCAAATTATGTGTCATATATCATCATATACACACTCATTTGCTGCTTTACAGCAGATGGTTCGACTTAATTTCATATCAGAAAATAAGTCAGAATATATGCTATTTTACAGCAGATACTTTGAAGGGCTTTTTTTTGATAGTTTGAAAAGCACAGATGTTTATGAATAACATTAACACTCTAATTAGTGAGGTGATAGTGAGCGAGCGTGCATGAGACCAGGACCCTGAAAATGAAGCTGAATGGAACCCAGCCATCATTAGTGCCAGTATTTTGCCCTGTGCTTTCCTTACTGTTGCATTACTCTGCAGATATTCTGATTGTTTTGCAGCTGCCTCTTCCACCCCAACACCGTCCTTTTGCATCGATGGAAATGTTTATGTTCACACATGTTCATTAATGGAGGATTAGGGTCCCAGCAGCTTCATCACGTCTGCTCAAATCCCTCTGAGAGCCTTTTTTACCACCCACCCTGACTCTATAACCATTCAAACAGCCATTTCCCCCACGTGACTACCCCCCTATGAAATATTTATTTGCATATTCTAATCGCAGTTCCTCTCTGTTAGGTTTGCCGATGCGCAGACTTGTTACCGTGTTGTCTGAATTAATGAGCCCACTCGGGCGGCCGAGCTTCTGATCCGCGCCGCATCGCATCGCCTCTGTGTTCGTACCTGTGTCGGCATCCTTCAAGATCTGTTTACGTCTGCGGGCGAGTGTATAGTTACCTGCGTGATTTGGCCGGGGAACAAAGGCGAATTTTTACTCGCTGCGGTCGGCCTGTGGAGGCAAACATGTCAACGTGCTCACTTTTTTTTTTCTTTTCTTGCACCACATTAAAGATACGGGTGTGTCCCAGCAAAGCGGAAATGTTTCTACTTGTCTTCTGAGCCACTTGAAGCAACAGCGCTAAATCCCGGGTTGACACGGGCTCCCGCACAGTTTAACAAAAAGCCGAAAAAACAAGACTGGCATTAGGAACACGACACTGAGCGCGGCTCTGCTGTAGATGCAAAACAGAAACTATAGTGGAGAGAGCCTTTTGCAGTTTGCAAGTGTGGTAGCGACGATAAGGTGGTAACATAAGTTCCCACTCCATACAGGAGGCTACATTTGAGGTATTTATGCAGAATGATTTATAATAAATTAAATAAATAAAAATGACTAATGCACCCAAAAACACTGCATTACTATGGTTTCACTCAAGATTACCCAATAAGTCCCAAAGTGACATTTATTCCAATCATCCTAATATAGAATATGTTTACCACTAATGTCTAATTTTACATATATGTCAAAATAGATCTTTGGAACTAAAAAGTAATATTCTGAAAAAAACTTTAGAAATGTGTTCTATGTGGCCCACTGGGTCTATGGTATAACCCACATAATCTTTAAGGATAAATGGGTCAGGGTTCTGACGGGATAAATTGTGATTTGATTTGACTTGTGATTAACTGAGGCCATTTCTTTAAACGTGTGAGTTCCCCCCAAAAAATGTGACTAAATACGGTGGATTTGTGTTTAAACTGCTGTTTCATCGCAAACAACCGCTGTGATGGACAAGAACGCGGCGTCAGTCTGACACACATCTGGGCTTTTTTTTTTTTCGCAGCCAAGACGCTCGCTTGGACAGATATGGTCACACACACACACACGCATGCATGCCGGCGTTCACCGGTTCACACCTTCATGGAAGTCCCCGAGCGGCTCCGTCAGTCAGTCACTGTCAATCCTCGACTGTCACTCATGACACGACGTGAAAAGCTAAATCAGCCGCTCGCGTTCCTCAGAACAGCGAGAGCTCGCCGGGGAACTTTGTCGAAATCCCTAGCGAATGCGGCTGACAAGTTAAAAACCGGTTTGACAGATTTTGCTCAACGGACACGCGGGACAAGATACGATAGCGGCAAAAAAACGTCATCGACACGCAGGTGCGTTCCTGCAGCACGCTGGGATGTTTGCATGGTGGGAAAGGGAACCCGAAACCACGACGCATAAATCAATAATTATCTGGAAAACATAGGAGGCAGGAGGCAGATGTTTGTGCCTGGTTGGCTAATACTGAGCATGGTGAACTGAAGTTCTCTGAGAGGAGAATGAATAAAATTAGGATCCAAACCGGTTTTAGTTTATTTACTTGTTCGAAACAGCGTAACTTTTTTTTTTTTTTCGATTCACCGGACATATGGACTTTAGGAAAGAAGCAACAACCGCCAAACCCAGGCAACCATACCCTTAATTTATGTCTCGTGAATCTAAAAACCCGAGTCCAGCTGCTTCCGACAGATGTGATGGCAACGCGATCCCCACGGTGGAAATTTAGAAGGTTTGCATTCATTTCCCCATCGGGGAGCTCTTTATAAATAACCATGGCAACCCGCCTGCTACAAGGTGTTAGCCCGCTCATTCTGTATGCAGCTGATCATTGTTTTTTTGCAGCTGATCATTGTTTTTTTGCACTCATATGAAAATGACTGTTTGAGTGATGTGGAATGTATGAATTTCCATAGCTCTCATGCCTGTAGCAGATGATTGCCTCCCTCACTTTTCCCTCTCGCCCCGTCCCTCGTTGTGTCTCTCTCTCTCTCTATCTTCATGTCTTGTTGTCAGCCGTCACCTCTCCAGGGAGATGTATTGCTTTAGGCAGTACAAGAGACTATGCATTATACTGTCTACGTTCTTCTCACTCGGCCCCTCCCCCTGTTTCTCCTGCTCTCCCGTTGTCACTTTTTTTTTTTTTTTCCTTACTTGATTGGGAACAATTGATAGCTGAACCTTGAAGCGTGATTAAGGTTCCACAATAACCCGGACCTTGTTTTTTTTTTATTGGTAGCTTTGGCCATCGTTTCTCGCAGTTTTTTTTTTTTTTGATTATGTGACGGAGTGCGATAAGCGTGGTTACTTCTCCCTCAGGTGTGGGACCAAAGACATGCAAGAGATGTATAAATATAAATGCAAATTTACAAAAAAAAAAAAAAAAAAAAAAAAGGCAGCCTGCAGCTAAAAATGAAGAAATAAAAACAGTACACAACATGAAACATATAACGAATGAATTGATCACCTGCATGCCAATTATTTACAAACCAGAACCATGGCAACAGTACGATAACAAACTGATGCTGATTAGGTTGTAATCAGGACATAAAACAGAAACATTAACAAGTAAAAGTGTCCAATACTGAGATTAAATTAAAATAAAAAAAAAAAAAGCTGCACAATGTATACACACTGCACGTTGCAGTGTGTAACCAGCTGAATATTTATATGCGTATGTTTGCATGTATTGGTCTTCTCATTAGTTTTTTATTGCCGCATTTCCAAATATCAGCGGCGTGGCTGGAAATGAGAGAATCAATCTCCCGTTTTAAGGATCTGATGTTTGTGTTGAAGCCTCTCTCTACCTACACGGGCGCTGTCGCCGCTTAATTACGCGATCCCATTCCCTACTCCTGACGCGTAATTACAGCGGTCGCTACGGGGCTCCTGTCACTTGGAGTTTAATATATGTCATCGTGGGATATTTTCATAAACAACTGATACTGTTAATTGGATCAAAAACTCCCACACACACACACACATACACACACACACACACACACACACACACACACACACACACACACGTTTTCAACAAGCCAGTCCCAGCATGCTACTTTTTTTTGTTTTTAATACAGTGTAGTGGGGGCACTGAGCCTGCAGCGTTAATAATAATCTGAATGCAACCCTTCATTCACTGTGCACTGACCTCCATTCAAAGCTTTGAATTAAACAGCAAATCAAGAACATCCAGCCTCCTCGAAAAAAGCCACAAATGACGCCACCAGATGAAGATGAATTAACCCCCGAACGGTGAGTGCACTAGACAACAGAGTGACACTCATCTCGTCTTTAACTCGAGACGTTTTGGTGGCGGCTGCTGACTGAAAGTGAGCGCCCTGGCATAATAAACCAGTTCATCACGTTGAAGAGCGGAAACTGCCGAGGCTATTGTGTTCCCAAATGTTA
Organism: Eupleurogrammus muticus; assembly: GCA_036785175.1. Classification (NCBI taxonomy): domain Eukaryota; kingdom Metazoa; phylum Chordata; class Actinopteri; order Scombriformes; family Trichiuridae; genus Eupleurogrammus; species Eupleurogrammus muticus. The sequence continues at coordinate 17,075,692 of JAYKQN010000006.1, read as the reverse complement.
CGCAGGGCAAATAAGTTGAGGGGAAATTGAGAAGAGAGAAAAAAAAAGAAAAAAACGTCTTCGCTTGGAAGTTCATGTTTGCAGGGAAACTCAATATAGTTCAAACCAAAGAAATCATCAAAAAGGCACAATTTAAGGCTTCAGTTTTTAGACTAAGGGTTCATCTTAATATTTTGTTGCTGCTGGCTACAGATTTCTGTCTTTGTAAGATTAGATACGTTTTGAGAACCATGTATATAAAACATTTCACAGCTCTACCGGCATTGCATGCATTTCCAGCAAAACCTCACCTGTAGTAGTTAGGACATTGTGAATATGTTAACTACAGCAAACAGTAGGGAGGAGTCATATTTTGGTGAATATTTGTCATCGATCATTTTTTTACTGAAACTTTAAACTTGCAGACGGTCCCTAACATGCAGACGGTCCCTAACATCCACAGGGAGTGATGGTGAAATATTGATTTTTGTTCGACATTATAATGATCAATCAGAATATGATGATGTCGCTGTATTCTACACTCTTCATTTATGTGCAAAAAACAAACAAACGATAAAACCAAATGTCAGGCCAATATGCAATAATGATACAACTTCGCCGCAGCAACTTTTGGGAAATGACGCGTCCACTACTCTTAATTCACACAACGTTAAATCCATCACAATACTGGTTGTTTTTGACAACTTAAAGTTTTGAGGAGAGGTTACATACTGCACAAATTTCACGACCGAGATATCAAAATTTAACGACGTTTTTCCAAGTCTTTTTAAGGTATTATTTACAAATCCATAAATTCGATGCTTTTAAGACCCCGCGGGAACCCTGCGTTTTTTTGTTTATCGGCTCTATTATTTCAGACTCCCATTGTTTTCTGCTAACTCTGCACCGGAGACACGAGGGACCGCTGTAAACTGCAGAGGTTTTAGCCAATTAGTGTAAATCTACTGTGCTTCTGCAGCAAGTTAGCCCCTGTAGTTACATGGGCTGAGTTAGGCTATTAACATGGTGGAAAATCTTGACAGGTGCTATGTTAGAAAAAAAAAAAGAAAAGACTCAGGAGAATATGTCTGTTTTAATATGTGTGCTTTAAGTTAGAGGGATATAGGGTGGGCGGGAGATTGTTTAGTTTGACATTTCGTCGATTTGCTTCCCGAATGATGGATGGACAGAAGCACTAGGATGAGGGGGGGGGGGGGGGGCACCTCGGACAAATCAGGTGTTTATGAATCCTCAAGTTTGAACAGCGAGTCAAACTGGTTTCCTGTAAACACGACCAAGCCCGTTGTCCCCGACAGGTGCGGACAGCCGTCATCGCCCCCCACCCCCCCTCCCCCCACTCGGAGCTCCCACACACAAACGCGACCTCCGTCACCCGGGCCCCCGCCCTGGTTGCTTCACACGGCTACTGTACCGAGCGGCGATGAGAGATTCGCCGAAGCGATGCGGGTCAAGGAAGTAATGAAACGCATGTGGGCGGGGGAAGGGGGGGGGCGGGCCATGAAACGGCCGCTCGATAGGGATCTGAGAGCAGCAGACATGCAGGTATGTGAGTAATGTAGCATTTCTGCTGTGATAAGACAAACAGTTTTAAACAAGGTGCACTGAAGCTAGATTGTGGGTAGGATATGTGAAAAAAACAACCCCCTCCAAAAGAAATGTAAGAGACTTGGAAACGAGGCAGGAGGCAGGACTGTACTGTTTTCTTGCCATTCGATTAATAACTAACATTATAAAGCTTATTTGTTGCCGTGTTGATGCACAATGTAACGTACTGAAATACATTTCCCTTGTGTTTAAGGGAAACAGCAGCAAATACCTACACTGCAAAAAAAGCCAACTTGTATTTTTTAGGCCTAAAACGGTATTTATGTTGGTAAAACTTAAAAATATGAATTAATATTAATAGCATTAATGTAAGTTAGCACAACAAAGCAAGCTTGCAAATAATGGGTGAGTTGTTAAGACTTAAATCCTTTAGTTGTGGTTTATTATAAGGGAAACTCTGCCAACTTCCTCTTCTTTGTTGTGAGATGTGGGAAAGCCAACTCTCAGATTAACATTTTTAATGTCCCGTTGTGACAGTTAAGTTCTAAACAACCTTAAATTTAATTTAATTTAATTTATTTTAATGGTAAATGATACAGGGATACAACATAAGGGACCATTTCAACATTTAAACAAAAAAACTTTTTTTTTTTCTATTTAATGCTGCTGGGGTTGTAGGAGTTAGCCACTGACATTATCCCACTCAAATAGGACGGCATGTTATCTTCTGACTGCTATTAAGTTAAAGGGATAGTTCAACAGTTTTAAAAACGGGCCATCGTCACATTTTCTATAGAATTAGCACTAGCAATTTATGAGAGAGTCCACACAAGTAAAAAGTTATATTACAATGTCAAATTATGATTTAGTCAAACTTACTGTTGAGTTGATTATTTTTTTTAATTAAATAATCATATCATATAATAAAACTTATATAATAAAATATAATTTCCCAACTTGAAGTTTTAGAAAAATGTTTGCCTTGAATTTGGAGCTGTTGCAGTGCACAGAAGCTGCATATTCACACACACATAAGACATCATGCATTATGAGGACCGTAGCACACAGCAGGTTAGATGGGACTCAATCTTCAATCTTTTTTTTAGGATCTCATTTTTGAAAAGTCTTTCTTATCTTGTTGTGTATGGTTGTACGTAGCCACATAGTTTGTGTCATTTTTTCCATGTTGTTCCGCTACATTGCAGCACATTTCGTCTGCAGGCAGTGAACAGGTATCTGGCCTATTGTCTTATTATCATATGCTAATTTGTTCAGGAATAATTTGAGTCAAATGCTCATTGCCATACAGTACCTGGCACTCACTCACACATACACACACACACACACCGCGCTGTAGTTTCTTTGTATTGGCCACAAGTTGACTCGCGGTGACGTTCTGTTCTGTGGTGTTCTTTGTTGTTGTGTTTACCTCCTTGCTGCCAGTTGTTGTCCTTCCTGTTCCAACCCCCTGGCACGCACACAAACTGCTGTGTTCCCGTTTTATCTGATGGTGCTGAGGCCCAGCTTCCTGCTGCCCTCACTATACAGTCCTCACATGGCACATATCCATTAACATCAGCGGCTCAGAGGTTCAAGGTCATCTCTGTCTCGTCCACTACAATGCAATGCATCATAGTATAATGTACTACATAGAATATCTGGCCAGTTTAACATATGCAATATTAGTTGTAATAGACTGTACATCTTCATTTGTGGACATATGAATTAGTGTCAAGTTTTCTTAAAATGAAGATGAAATAGACTAAAATCAAGAAAAATAAAAACCTAAAATACAGAAAATTATCTGCCAATGGGGATGATGATGATGAATTTAAGAGTGAATATGATTCCATCCATTAACGTCAGGGGATCAGCGGGGCAAGGTGAAGATTTCCTATATCATACTTTATACTGCTTATACAGTTTAACATGTGCAATATTAGTGATAGACTAGTTAGTGCTATTAGTAATAGACTGTACATATCCATGTGTGCCTTAGTCTAATTTACTTAAATATAGTACACTGCAAAAAAAAGGAAATGATGTGTTAATTAAAAAAAAACAAAAATCAAAAATAAGTAAAATAATCAGCCAATCAGATAATAGTTCAGTATTTTTTTCCTGGACAAATACTCCTGATTTACTGAAAATGCCAGAGTGGACTGGTAAGACTGTGACCTTACTGGACTCCTCCTCTTCCAGTCAGTGTGTTGCAGACTGTAAAAAGATCCAGTACATTAGCAGCGCACAGTGCATAACATCAGATAGAATCTAGCCTGTTTAGACATGCAGATATCTTTGTACGCACGGAACTGATCTGATTCTTGCGAATTCGCTGTAGGGCGAAAAACACGGCAACGATACCTCCGATGCTTTCTTTCCTCCTGCCTCCCCCCCCCCCCCCCCCATACGTTGGTTTGATCACGTCTGCCTGGATCAACCTCTGAATTTGACCTTTAACCTGTGACTTTTCTCTTCCATGCTATTTTTAATTTTACTATGTTGGCGGGGTAGGAAATGGTGAGTTTTCTTTTTCAACTGCTTAGGTCTGCACGATTTTCTCAAAGATAAAATCTGTAAAATAATATTTTATAAAAATATAGGGTGTATGGGATGTAGATGTTATCTCACTCAGTCTGTGAGCTGCTATAGTTTCTCATGGTTCAGTCTGTAGAAGACAGAGCCATCACACATCATTGTGTGACATTACTTTCATATGGCAGAAGTTACATCATCCCGTGGACTTTGGGGGTGTAATGTCACCACAGTGGAAAACAACAGTTTACCAGAGATGTTATCTGGTTTGTTTGTGGGACATTTTTCCCCCAGCTAGGTAGGCACCGCGGCTGTTTACACGGGCGACGACATCAGACAACATCACAAGTAAAGGCTGAGCTGCAGCTCCAGGATTTCAATTTACACTTTTCAACACGTGGAAAGTTTCCAGCCTGAACTTCTCGGCTCTTCACTCATGTGGTTCCACGCAAGTACATCAAACAGCCACTCATTCAGCAACAGCTGTGTTTTCAGTTTGATAGGTTTTTTGTCGTGTTCTAAACAACTGTGGATCGCAATCTCCACAGTATCATTGTTTTCCCTGGTACTACAATGAACTACTTCTGGATTGCCCATTGGAAGAATGTATCCCTATAGAAGTGGAAACTTAAGCAGAAAATTTCATGTGACTTTTGTGCATGTTACTGTTGTGTGTTAATAAGATAAGGAGTTTAGGCCCAGATTCTGTTCTGTTAGGTGATAGTGCTAGGATTTCCTGAAATGTGAATGTGGCTTAGGGTAAACTAGTCTAAATTAGCCTGTTACTGTGAATAATAAAGTAGCAGGTAACCCAGCGAACATCTGAGTGTGTGGTTTTTGACATTATAATGTGTTTTCTTCGCAGGAAGCACTGATCCTGAAAAAACTAAAAGATCCATTCAGTGTCACGCTCCTTCTCTCCTTTTCAACCCAGGCTCTTGCTGTATGACAATGACTTTCTCAGTTGTTTTTGAGAAAACAGAATAAACTCCTGTAACAGCTGGATGTTATCTCTATCCTAAGGTCGACTAAGGTCAGAGATAATAAAGTCCCTTCCCTTCAGCCATCTACTGTAAATGTATTTCCACCCATTTGTCTTCCAGCGACTTACTGGTTCTTTTTATTTTGCAGCCGTGACTCAGGGAGGAAGAAGTCTGCCCTTACACGCCTGGGTATTTTCGTGAACGGGAGCATGGGTTAGTGTGCATAATTGCTCTCAAAATTGAGAGTAATTGCTGCATTCATGGTGTAAATACACACGGGACACAAGCGTGCAAATACCTGGGAAATCTAAATCGCTTTTCCTTGTTCTTTACTCAACGCCTTCAAATTTGAACAAGTGATTTAAACGTCAAGGCCAGATTAAACATTTTTTTTAATCATTTACGTTTCTATTTCAAACCCTTTGTGTGTGTGTGTGTATATTGCTCTAGGGAGGTTTGGGGCATATTCAAGTGCTCCTGTACCTGACCGTGTAATTATTCGGGTCTTATATAAGTAATGAATCTTCTTGGTATTTAAATTGGCCCCGTGGCAGCATTCCAAAATGTCTGTCGCCAAACAAAACAAGCAAATTGTTTCTAGGAGTAACGCTTAATCCAAAAAAAGCTACGCGAGATCCCTATCAGTGCTGCTCATAAGAAAATCGGGCAGTCAGTCTCCAGTAAATGTGCCCGTGCAGCTCGTTGCGAGAGATCGGGGTAAACCGCAAACAGATACCTTCCAGAACACTCCTATTTAACAACACCTGCAATAAGTCATTAGCTTTTAGTCTGACATTTATGTGACGGGTACAGAGGAGATCCTGGCATCTGACATTGTTATAGTGTTTCCTTAGGGTTGGATTTCTCTACAGATGCAGACCCAGATGACTCGGTGGAAAGGTCAGACCGAACCCTTTTTTTCACGTTTCCGCCCTCGCCCAAATAAAGTGAGTCATCAAGGAAAACATCTTGCACTTTAATGCTACGATCATTATCAGGGGTGTCAAACAGGTGGCCCGGGGGCCGGAACCGGAACGCCAAACAAGGGTATAAAGTGTGACAAAGAAATGGACCGGTTCCTATTTAAGTCAGTGAACATCTTTCAGTTTTCAGATGACATATTTTCAGTTTTCCAATGGTTTGTCAGGCTGCTTAATAAGGTAAATCATGTTCAGTGACCTACTACTTCAAATTTAATGTATGAATATGGTGGACATCTGGACATCAAATTGTTGAATTGCCCTTTTTTCCTATTGCACATTTATAATGTATTTCTTCACAAAAAACGGGAGGAGAGATTTGTAGGAGGTTTCATTTTATATGGTTATTTTTTACATGGGATCATATTTGCACTGAATGTGGCTGATGAACTAAGCTGAATATGACTCCCCTCATCCATAGGATCTCCAGATGTAAGGTCCTATATTGTAATAAAAACTAAACACATGCAACAGGGCTGTTGCCTCACAGCAAGAAGGTCGCATGTTCAGGTTCTTGGGCCTAGACCTTTCTGTGTGGATGTTGCACGCTCTCCCTGTGGGTTTGCGTGGGTTCTATGGCTTCCTACCAGAGGTCGGATTGTTGCTCAGGTTAATTAGAGCTTCTGAATCGCCTGTAGGTACGGGTGTGTCAGTGAATAATGAGCATGTACAGAAAATGGATGAATGATAAATCAAACACAGCTATTAGTGATTGACATGAGATTTCTAGATCTATCACAAGTCAGAACACATCACATGCAAGAGCGTTGGCGGGTGGGTCTGGTAATTGTGGCGCCCATTTCTGCACCCTTTAGCGACACTATTGTTTATGCTGTTGCGTATTTGTGTGCTTTTAATTTAACGCTGCAGCACTCATGTCGTGCACTCGTGCGACTTCACGTGACGACATGTGGGCGTAGCTGCACATGAGTCCCTTCATGCCATGTTGCAGTCATGTGCTGCTGTTTATTTCTGTGGCTTTGTGTTGTGGCGACAGTGAGCGCACAGAGCGCCGCCGCCGTCGCGTTTTATACGTGTGTCTGTTGTGGTTGGAGGGCTGGCATGACAATCAGATAGCAGCTCCATGGACTTCCCCACATTCCTGGCTTGCTTTTAAGGCTGATTTATTGATTGTTGTGTGAGATATTTGAAAGAAATGCATTCGACATAATTGATTATTTTCCTAAATTCCTTTCTCAAAACTTGGTCTTAGGCCAGTACACTGCAAAAAAAATTATCTTATTTGATAAAATGTCTTGCTTATGATTTAATTATTATTATTATAAGAAGTATATAAGAAGTTTCTCCTTTGGCAGATTCTCCTTTTTTATATATTCATGTTTAGTTGATTTGATCTTTTTTTCGACCTCAATCAGAAAACTTCACTTGTCACTCAAAAAGACCTTCACTTGTTTAGATGTTTTTTGCAGAGCAGAAAATTGTTCACTACGATTCGAATGTCAAACAGAGACTCATGTGCACAAACACCAGACATATATAGCTGGCAATCTCCAGTTAACATGCCAATATACATATACAATCATGCCGCTTTTCTACAGTGGCAAGTGCAAACACTGCCATTTGCATTATGTATTTATTAGACGGGGCATCAGTGTGCTGATGTCAGCCCAAGAGAACGCACCATCACACACTGTGTGACTAGCGTCATATGATAATAAGACAGCTCCGACTGTGCCTCCCTAATTAACGACTGGAGTCCATTGATTATCATCCTGCTTCTTCTCTGACTCAGATATTAGTATTTTAGGTTCCCATAAAGAAAAAGGTTCAATTGCTGTCTAGTCTGAGGTCAGCATAACTGCTCCGCTGCCAATAACATACCAGAGGCATTACAGGAGGATTTTCCGACAGAGGTGGATTGCACAGCCATTCATTCTGCAGGGGACAGATCATAATGACTTGAAGACTTAATTTGGTTTTCCTACCAAAAAGTAAGGCCGCCGCATGACCCAGTGATAAGCAGCCATGGCGAACAGGCCTGGTTTAGTGAAGCATTTGGTGTAACACGGCATGTGACCAAGTCTTATTCACAAACACAGCATTTCCTGGAAATCATTTGTAATTTAGTAACATTGCAGGGAAATGCAGGTAAAGACTGCGTTGCAGAAACATTACTGGAAATAGTGAAAGTCACTACTAGTGGTGCTTGGAAAACAATAAAAAAGCATTTCCCAATAATTTACTGGGACCTATGCATGAATGAGGCTAATGTTTGTAAAGACACATTAGGAAAGTGCTTAAGCCTCGGCCCATTCAGGCCGCGCACTTCTGTCAGGATCGGCGACAGGTTCTTTTTACAACCGCAAAACACCTTTTCAGCACTGCCGCAGACAATGTTGCTTTCAGCGCGAGGGGAGGACCCGCCAGCTGGTGGCGAGGCCGTTTTCAAAAGGGAGCAAAGCGCTCAAGCTGCCAGCGGGGACACATAAATTAGCGTCCTGAAAGACACCACCTAGATTTACTTCCCCAAATGGGGGAATAAAACTCGACAGGGGTCACTGTTCTCTAAATGAGCAGCCTTAAATTTTAGACCCCATCTTCCACCCGGCAACACACACACACACGACGTACAACTTACACACACCGCCAGGGCAGCGGGCGCCGTAGTAGGAAATAATTGCTGGATTTTAACACGCGCTTCCAGTAGCCTTTCATAGGCAGGCGTAATGTTGTGTCAATAAGGGTCTGTCGGCCAATGAGGAGACGTTTCTTGATTTAAGCTGAACTCTCTCGTTGGCCCTGATTTCCTTTGATTTTGATAAAAATGTAGGAGCGAAGAGCCACTAAGCGGTCGAAGTTGAAGAAAGGGTCAAATATGGCGAGATAATTCACTTTTGTGGGCTCCTGCAAAGTAAACGCAGGTCTCGCTTTCAATATGTGATGTAGAGTGCGGCTTAAACGTAAAGGTGGTGGATGTCAGAAAGAATAAAGACGCAGCACAGCACCGTTTGTGTCTCGCTGCAGCTTCCCACTCGTTTTTTTTTTTCCCCCCCTACATCGTGTTGTGGCGTGATGCAAAACAGCGAACGTCCGACCTCGGGGAAAAAACACACATATTTTCGCTGTGACTCTTTGACAGCTCCGTTCGCGAGGAGTGAGAGAGCGAGAGAGATAGCGATAACAGCCATTAATAAAACGTTGCTCCGCCATGCCGATGTTCTCGTCGACTCGGGCCAATTCAAACAGAAGAAGTGAACCCGGACCTTGGCGGACACCCCCCGGCACTCCTCCGCGCTGCCTCCCTCCATCATCCCTCCCTTCCCTCCCTGTCTGATACATGACTCATGGCGTTGGACTGGAGGAGCCTGGGGAGGGTCCTGAAGCCCCAGATAACTCCAGACAACGCAGATATCCTCGACTCCTCTCGTGTCGCCGAGTCAAAGCCATATCTCCCGTCTTTCGCCGCGTTGAAACCCTCGACGGGCGATGAACCGGCGACATGTGGCACAAGGATCAATTAATCGAGCAAAGAAACAATCTGGAGACGTTATGCATTATGCAGTATTTCTTTGAACGCTAGTATGTGTGTTTTTTCCCCTGTTCTCATGCATAATGAAGTAGCAAGCAATACATCCGCTCCCCAAAAAAAAAAGTTACCACAATATTTAAACAAGTTAATCCCACTTACATGGAAAACGGTTGTCCGTACACAGGTTATACAAATGCACATTGAGCTCCCCCACTTTGAATTTCCCGTTTTTTTTTATCTCTTATCTATCTGCGGCGCGGTGGCTTTTTTTCTTTTTTCTTCGTTATTCCAGCGCAACCTGGAAGCATATTAAAATAAGAGGGCTTTTTCTGCCTGGGGCCGCACATACCTTCCCTGTCCTCTAAGGTAGTCTGGCCGGACAATGTTTGTTCTGTTACGGGATCTCACACAGCTGACCCCAGTGTGTAGGTGCATGTGGGTGTTTCTGTACGAGAAGCCGACAGATAGTGTGTGTGTGTGTGTGTGTATATGTGCGTTAAGGGTGGACGTGTGTGTACATGGGCGACTGTGTGTCTGTGTGTGTGTGTGTGAGATAAAGGGAGCCTGTTATCACCGCATATCAGCAAAGGATCTAGCACAAGACCCATGCCGCTCCTGAATGCGACGCTTGTTCTAAGTTGAGTTTGTCTTACCTCTCTTTCGCTCTCTTTTTTTTTTTTTTTAAGCGCAGCTGGATTCACAAAAACACCGCGGCGTCGGACTTGATCCGCTCTCCAGGTTGAGTTTAGTCTGTTTGCGAGCCTGCTGGGAAAACCATGATAATCATACCAACTTCTGGTTTATACCTGGGGTTGATAATATCAACATGGAAGTTCCACCGCTCCCTCAGGATGTCGAGCCAGGGCTTTCAAGACTCAAAAAAAAAAATTCGCTGCGCTTTGGAGAGTGAAAAGATTATTTAAAGTGATACTCGACGCTTTTAGAGTTCTGCTGTGAATCAGCAAGGGCTTGGATTTTAAATCCTTAACATCAACACACAAAAATAAACTGAATTGTCACTGAATTAGCAATTGTAAGTATTCATTTGGTACAAAACCCACAGAATACCAAGTGTATAGAAAACATATTGTATTCAAGGACAGTTCATTCACTATTTTTGAAGCTACACACATAGTATAGACGTTATTGTATGTTACCTGTTTGCAGTGTTAATTTTGTTCAGCTTCTTTTCAACTAAATTTTAGTCATAGTTTTGTGTCGAGTGCCCATATTAATTTTAGTCATTATTAGTCAACTTGTATTCTTTTTTATTTAGTTACATTCAGTCCAGTTTTACAGCAGGTTGTTAGTAATGTTAAGCTAATTCCATCAAAGTCAAACCTTTCAGTCCTTTTCTTAAGATTTATTGTATCCTGACTTGATGAAGTCGCTCCACATGTTGAATGAATGCTACATTGCTAGACGTGCCTGCTGTTCTGATTTGCAGGTTTTGCTATGAATCAACATGATTCAGCAGATTTTAAAACAGCCAAAAACAAAAAAAAACAGACCAATGTCACACTAATAAACTACTGATACTGTAAAATGGGTAACTTGCTCATATATATATATATATATATATATATATATATATATATAAATAAACATATCAACCTAGATGTCTACAATGAGGAATAAATACATTTTTATTTTCTATTTTGCAGTGTGCTTCAGGCAGGAATACCTGTATTGAAACATGTATTAACACTCTGTGTATTGATTGGCAACATAGGCACACACACACACACACACACACACACACACACACACACACACACACACACACACACACACACACACACACACACACACACACACCCTGGCAGCAGTGCTAGAGGAGAAATACAGGCCATGTGCATCCAGTGAAGGCAAAGAAAGAGATATTTTTATCAGTTTTTATCTAACCCTCTATTGCATAGAGTTGCCATATGGCATCCATTGCTTTGGCTCACTATTACTAAGAAGCAGTTAGATAAAAATCCATGTTTTACTGATCAGTTGTAAAAATCAAGTTTTACTTTGAAGGACAAAACTATAATTATATTATATAACCAGGAAATACTGTTTTCACTCCTTTCTACATGGACTGACAAAAATCTCCTGAACCTCCGAGGCACATTTGTTGCAGCGAACCCGAATATTGCAATGCATCCTGGGCCAAAATTAGAAAGAGCCCCATTTAACAAAATTTGCATGGTGCTGCCATATGGCAACGCAATGCAATAGAGGGCTAATGAAGTCGATTTTATCTCGTCCGTTTCCATCGTGTTTTCATCACGGGGAATAAAAAAACAAAACTGTGGTTGCATATATCTCATCTAGTATCATCTAATGAAATTAACACTGCCTGTTTTTCCAATCGATGACATAAACATGGTTCAATATAGAATTTCCCTTTCAGCAGAACGAGCTCATTGACCCAGCAGGAAGATTTTTTTTTTTACAAGCAGCCAGGAACTGTGCATAAGACCAGGACAAAGTGGGGCGAGATGTCTGGGTTACAGTATGTGCTCCCAGCATGCCGTGGAGGGATAGAAGAGGACCTGCTTGCAGATCGCGCTTTTAGCTACGGAAACAGTTTTTTTTTTTATTTCAGGGGAGAGCAACGTTAACTCGCTGGGTGAATATCATTCTTGTCATGATATGGGGACAGGAGAGAAACGGATAACAAGCATATTTCCCTTTCCCTAAGGCCGTGGCCAGAATGAAATTACCCCCGCATGATAGACTGCAGCCTCTTGTTCGTCTAAATGAGGCCAGGCCGGCAGCAAAGTCTCCAGCAGTGGTTGTCTGGAGGGAAAAAAAAAAAAAGTTGAACCCAGCCCAACTTTTGGGCATGAAACACATTTTTAAAATGACTTGCTGAATTAACAGACCTTATAATATAAATTAATATATTTAAAGTCAGCAGTAAAGATAACTGTTTATTATAATGTGATATAGTTGTAATTAGCCTGTAATAGTAAACAGTAAATATTTATTATACTTAGATTAAAATGTATCCATCTCAATGATTTCTTTTGTTAGAAAAGTTATATGTACATAGCTGCATCCATAAGTGCTATTTGACTACACATATTGAATACTGTGTGTGTGTGTGTGTGTGTGTGTGTGTGTGTGTGTGTGTGTGTGTGTGTGTGTGTGTGTGTTCACGAGGCCGTCTTGAACTGTACAGTTTATACAGAGGGCAGAGGATCGCCTGTTAGAGTGCATTTATCATCCGTTAATGATATCCACCTGCGAAGACATGGGCTCAGGGGCTATCGATCACTTTCCGGGGCAGGAAGGGAGGGGGTGGGGGGTGGTGCTGGTGGGGGGGCAGGGGGGGACACCAGTGAGGCTGTCAGATGAGTGGGCGAGGAGACAGATAGGCCCCCTTGACAAGTTGCAGACCATTAAAGCATGCAGATAATGTGAGGAAAGAGGTCCACAGAGAGAGAGACAGCGTCAGAGAGAGAGAGACACGAGATAGCACTTCACCAAACCAGGGGATCGGAGAATCTCCGCTTGCAGATAATTTAGAGCTTCAACTGTTCCAGTCAAGTAAAAAAAAAGTAAAAGTAAAGCAACGGTTGGGTTGTTTTCTGATCTTCTTAAAGGGCCAGGTGAGTGTGATTTCTTCAGTTAGACCAAGCACACTGTAATATATATATATATATATATATATATATATATATATATATATATATATATATATATATATATATATATATATATATAAATTTTTGAGACTCATTGTACTCTCTTTCACATGGAAAAGGCCACACCTGCCATAACAAGTGGATAACAAGTAAAGCTAAGAGCAACAAGTAATCAAATGTAGGCCAAAGGACTAGTGCATTGTATAGCTATGGAGGAATTGACATACTTCAAGGGGAAATATAACAGATTTGTGGGATTCGTTTATGGAATTTGTGGAAGGAGTAGGATTGTCTGACATTATGCTTAGAATAAAAATTGTATCCATCTAAATGATTTCTTTTGTTAGAAAAGTTATATGGACACAGCTACATTCATAATTACTATTTGACTACACATATTGAATACTGTGTGTGTGTGTGTGTGTGTGTGTAGTTTTTTTTCCCTCTTGCTCATGTTATTCTTTTTTTCTTTTTCCATTGTTAACTTCCAGTCTCTATATGTACTTACTGTTATCTCTGATGATTGTGTATGTCAATGTGCCTTTTGTTTCCTTCGTTTTATCTTTTGTATGCGCCTGTTTGCTTATCAAGTAAGACAAATCAATAAAGATATTAATTATAAAGAAAATGAATTACGAGCAAATCTTTCATCTGGGCTTGCCATCATCAGAACCGACATCACCCTGGCACAGAACTTAAGGAGATCTCTGGACCGTGAGCAGCACTCATGTGAGAGTAGTTTCCTCAGCAAACCGACGCCAACACAAGAGCTGAGACAGCAGCCGTGAAACCAAAAAAAAAAAAAAAAGGAACGAGCGTGTTGGCAGGGGCCTTGAACCGTTGTCTCAAGGTTACCGAGCTATCTGCTGGAACGCCTGTGAACAGGTGTACTGATGCCCTGTTAGCCATGTTAATGAAATCATTAGTGCCAGGCTTCTGGATGCAAGTGTCTCCGTGGGATTCGGGGGGAAAGAAACCCTCAACCGTCTGTTTCGCTCACCTGTCACGCTCGTGACGGCTCTCATGGTTTAATTAAGCAAACAAACGGCACAGAAAGCCTCCCATACAAGAAGCTAAGTTGTGTCCACCCGGTGAAATAGAGCAACTTCACACACCATGCAGAAAAGAAAAAGGAAATTCATATTATTATATATAATATAATTAAACTTCGTAGACCTATTTAACAAAATGTGCTTATCTCTCTTGCCATAAAAAAACAATGTACTTGAAATGCAAAGCTTTTGGCTGTGATTATCAAACTTGAGGAAGAAGAAGACTTTCCCTCATGCTTTGTAATTCATTTAGTTCAGCTGCACACCAGTAAAACAGATCCATTTCTGTTCCACTGCTGCGCAGCTGAAAGGTCAGAGTAGACAGTAATAATGAACTAAAAACCAGAGAATCAATCTGGGGCATAAAACGCTTTTTTATTCTCTGGCCTTGGAAAAATATGAAGAAAAAGAGGGAAGTTCTCAGCATAGGTTTTCAGACAGCCCCATAAAACTATTTTAGAAAAAAAAAATAAAAGTATGAATGAATCTACTGACCTAAATGCAAATCAAAGCCATGCATTTACCTGCTTTATTGATTTTAAATAACACAGGGGGCTTGATTACATCCAGTTTGACCTGCTGAATTATTTCTTCAGTCACTCCTTTTCCAGGATAAATGCATATTGATCGGTGTTCAGCTGCACACATCCAATGCAAAAAAAAACAACAACCCTATTGTAATTTCCCTCACAAGCCAGAGGAGCTTTACATTCTCAGATGTCATAAACACCGCCTGTAAGTGCGGTTCCTAAAGCGTCCTCGATCCACACGTGCGATTCTTCACGCTCGTTTTTATCGAGCAACTCCTCCAACCGATGACAGGACACACACACGCTGTAGTGGAATTGATTGGTTGTCAGCGTGCAGACAGGTATCACCGCTCATTTTGCATCGGAAATACATATTTTTTTTCCTCACCCCCCCCCCTCTCTCTGCTTTGAGAGACTGATGCGGTGATGAGAAGAGAGCGGCGTGATCAATGAGCTGCAGCCTTTGTGAGGATGAATGCGCCGAGGATGTAACATTGATTCTCGGTGGATCACCCGCCCCCCCCCCCCGGATGCCGGGTTTAGCTACATCGCATACGTTCAGCCGAGCATATGAGGGGGTTTATGGTAACACCTACAAAACTAATGGACATATGATAAAACCATGGTGAAAGATGAATTGGAAGAGAGAGAGAGGGAAAAAAAATGGCTACATGTCTACAGGTATTTCAGCATGGCTGAATCCACTTCTGTAAATACATACGCCCCACACTTCTCCGAGCTCCAGTGTTTTATTTTCCCTGACTTTTCCTGCAGTCAAACTACGGCAGCCTGAGACTTAACAAGAGGGAGATGCAAATTAGTGTGGCGTTAATTTAATTACAAAGGGGGGGGGGGACACACTGAGGGATGAAACATTCGAGTAATACAGTCGAGATCTTGGAACTCGGAAAACGGCGGTCCATGTTTTTTTTTTTTTTTTTAATCATGACAGCCACTGGCTAATGTGAGAGAAAGCCACTCCGCTGACTGCACTGATTATGCATTTGTAGCAGCACTTCAAATCACTGACATCCACAAATTCTCTGCAGCACGTTTAGAATAGTGTACGTTTAGTTCTCTAACAGCCAGCCTTGCTGAGATGTATACTGCTAAAAACATGTTTCAACAGTAATTACGCCCGTGGCGTGCTGCTGCTTCCCAGTAAAAAGCAGCTCCATGCTCGGTCAACGTGGAGGGGGGGGGGTGCACTGCACCATCCTGCTCAGGTTATTTTGGGCGGCCGTGTGAAATGTATGTAGGTGCTTGAGTCTCAAGTGGACCGCTGGCTCTGACAGGAAAGGGAGGCTCACGCGGATCCTTTAAGTGTCACTTTACAAAGCACAGCGCCAGAACAGGCCTCGTGTTACGGGGGCCTGCCGTTCCAGGTGGAAACATCCCACACTTTGTAAGATTAAACTGCAAAACATGTTCGCCAGTTTGTCCGCCGCTTGCACTGCGAAAAAAAAAAACGCATTTGAACCCAGGTGCTGGTTTACTGTGCTGCATTATAGCAGAAAAACTACTAACACAATACCTCAATATTCTGAACTTACTGCATGGAAAAATGGCAAGAGTGAGCAAAGGATGCAAATGCAATGAAGCAGCATTATGCGTGTGTGTGTAGCTATACCTTTTTCTTACGAGCGAGCAGAAGGACTGAGTAAACCACCCAGAGCCAAATAATCATTAGCAGTCTGGGTCTGATGAGCGAACAGATCCGTGACATCAAACGTGATCCCGTACCGCGAAAGCACTCGCGCTGCAGCCGCCTTCATAACACAACCCCGAAATAATTAGCTTCCCGTGGCTGTGCGAGACATGGAGACAGTCCTATAAACAAAGCAACTTAGCCGGTCATTAAGCGCGCTGGAGGTTTTATATGTTTATGTACAGTTGCAGTTTGATCATTAGTGCCTCGGGCTCGGTCTATAGGGGAGTATCATTAAAATGGCAGGGGAACGTGATCACGGCTATACTTTACTTTTAAATGCCATGCAAACGGCTTACAAGCGTGTCTGTTGCTCTGGTTGGAGGCCACTAATTGCTTTTGACTGAGGCCCCATAGAGCTGGGAAGATTTTGATAGCATTCCATTAGACAAAAAAAAAAAATGTGTTTCGTGCCCACAATACATATGCTGTTGTTTTCACGGTTAAATTCAATATGATTTATTATGTGGCGCAAAGCCTGACTGTCACTTTTAGTCCTGTGTTCCAGCCTCACCCTAACACCAGGGTTCATCAAGACGACAAAAAAAAATGATAATGAAAGAATGCCAGCGACAATTATCATGATCAAATTGCAGATTGTCATTGGACTGGTGAAATTCTTCTAATTCCTGTTCCACAACCACCAGTGCAGCTCAGGCTGCATGCAGCCCTTTTTGTGTATGCAGGTAATGCTTTTCAATTAAAGTCGCCTGCATATACACCTCAAACTAAATTCATTCAGGGTAGAATAATTAGTTTGTAATTATAAACATTGTATTTGCTGCTAATGATTGAAGTGACAGACACTGTGGAAGAGCTATTGGCTTCCTTATTGAGCAGGAACATTAGCGGTGGTGATACTTTAAAATGTGCCCAGTTGGATGAGTTCAAAGCTCGGTTGGATCTCATCGAGGCAGCTTCATTACATTACTGAGCAGTCTGTGTGACTGAGCCGTACGCATTATTACTGTGTCTCAAGTCAGGATGCCAAATTACTGTCATTGCGTTGGGGAAATGACAAAACTAGCCGGCCCAGCTGTCAAATTAGCCTTCATAGGAGACTAGAGCGGCAGGACTGTACACAGCATACCTGGAAATTCACACTAGGGGGGGGTTATTTTTTCTTATCCTCGAAAACATGCAAGAATCCAGAGAATCAACCCATTAATGACTAACAGAAGATGTAGGCCTGAGGGAGACTCGCAGGGAGAGGGGAAAAAAAAAAAAAAAAAAAAGCTTGAGAGAGAGAAATTGGTGCAGGAGAAGGAGTGGAATACTGTAAAGGGAAAAAAAAAACAGAGCTACAAATGACGCCTTGACAGTGCCGTGTGTCACGTTGGCAGAAGCTTAGACTTGCAAAGGGGTTGCTGTGACACTGACGGGCCTAACAGACGACAGCACATCACAGGGTGTCCGGCGCGGTGGCGGTGAGCGGCGATGATGACACGCCGTCTGCTGACAGATTGAGGGAGCTTGTTACTGGCACAGCTCTCACGGCTAATTGGGGATAATCTCCGACGCTGTCCAGGGCAAAGATTTTTGGGCCATTCAAAGGGAAGGGGGGGGGAGAAAAAAAAGTGGAGCAATTTGCTTTGGAACAATGGAGGTTGTAGTGAGACGGGGAGGAATAGTGAAGCAATGCGCAAGGAGGATAACACCTGTAAGTCATTATGCGATGGAAATTGCACCATATTGTACCTGGTATTCGGTAAAAGTGATATTTGATCACCCGGCCTTTCCCTTTCCCGCGAGCCAAAATACACTGTAACTGAACTTGTTGCGTTTTATTTTTGCAGCCCTAAAAGCCTTCACTATACCCCTAACAGTACCAGGATTGACTTCTTTAAAACATAGATGAAAATCCCAATAGTCGAGGAATATAGCAAACAAGCTTTGATTAAGTTGGTTGATCCACGTGAACTAAGGTTACTATCCAGTTTGTGGTTTGACATTTAGTTGGATGGGTGTTAGCCATCAGGATCATCTTTCCAGAGTACAAAAGGCAAGTTCAAGGTGTGACCTTTAAACCACATCCACAACATAACAGTAGCCCTCGTCCCACAAGCCAGCAGCAGTATCCAAATCTGCCGGTCAGACGTCTTTCTTGAAAAATAATTCTAGTGTTTGGAATATGCGGTGCTGATGGCAGGAGGCCGGCAGACGGAGCTGAGCGGAATCAAGCTCAATTGAGTCCATGAAGAGGTGATCAATTCTGAATAACACAAAATTAATCTCGCAGGCACATTCCGCCGAAGGTATTTGAGAGAGCAGATTGCCGTCTTCAGAATCCTGGATGGAGTTAAGAACACTGTCCAGACTTTCTCATTCCGGTGTTCCTTTTATGCCCATGAGGCCTGACTCCACTCGCTCTGATCCACTCAGCAGATTCCATCGCATTTTCCCATCGATTTCCCCCCCGAGTGAACGCCCTCCAATCTCACCTCCCGGAGAAGAGCAAATTAAAAGCCTGACACATGGTGTGAGGGTTCAGGTGGAGGCACGGAAGAGCGGCCGCGACAGTTCTGTTCTCAGCGTGAATGAGTAAATTAGACAAAGTACAGTAATTAGGATCAAAAACGCTGGCAGATAAAGTAAAAAAAAATGCTCGCCATTGATAGTAATAGGCATGGGATGTTCACCAGCAATCATTGAATCATATCTGCATGACTTGATGCGAACCATACACGTTAAATGCAAAACAAAAGTCTAATATTTCAATGCTGAATTATGTACAGTATGTTTTAATAATACCCAACCCCGTTACTACATTTTTTTTTCATTTCCTTCCCTGCCTTTTCAAAAGCACTTGACTCATTTCCCAAACTCAACATCCTCTATGAAAATCATATCCATTCAATTTTGCAGCAGCAGCCTAATAAGTTTAACAGTCATGTTACTGCAGGGTACTCTTGGTCAGGAAAGCGAGCATGTGAAATGATACAGAGCTTACTCAACTCAACATTATTTATACAGCACACAGTTGGAATCATGGAAATAATAACAATAAATGTGTCTAATAATACAGCACAGACAGTTAAAGGTCCAATGTGTAAGATTTAGCGGCATCTAGTGCTATTGACTTGGCAGAAATGGAACATAATATTCATAAGTAAGATTTGAGTAGTATGGAAATCAATCAAAATAGGAACTGCCTTATTTTTTTAACACCTTAGAATAAGCTGATTCATGATTCTACAGTAGCCCAGAATGGACAAAACAAATACTGGCTTCACATGTCCAGATATGATAAAATCGTAATTGTGGCCAGCAATAGAGAACGTGCTGTCCCCATAGAATTTAGTCCAGGATGTCAGGACAGATTCTGACAATTTAAATGAGAAAAGGATGATCTACTGTGGATGTAAGCAAGTGGAGTCAGTAGCTAAATGGAGCCATTATTTATCTATGATCATGATGGTGTGTATCCTTTTTTATGGCTTTTTTTAAGGATATTCAAAACATCATTATAATCATTAAAAGTTAAAATCCCATAGACTTGTGTATCACAGCGATATCCTGCAGCGGCTCTTTCTTTAGCACTTTTATTACGGCATAAAGCTGGGTATAAACGGCGCTTCTCCTTATGTTGCTTCCCGGCGCCTTAATTACAATTCAATGCTCCATTGTCGTGTTTTTTTCCTCCACCAATCGTGCAGCGAGTGCAGCAACATAACAAATGTAAAATCTTTAAAAAAAAAAAAAACACACGCTAAGATGTTTTAGCTGCTACTTTATTACTTACACAAACACTGTGATGGTCTTACTCCAAGACGCGTTCACAGATTCTCAGGAAATCCCAGCACTATCACCTAACAGAACCGAATCTGGGCCTAATCTCATATAACCCCAACATGCCCAGGTTGTTACACTATACAGAAATAAAAAAAAGAGATTCATCACAAGTCTTGGCTTATCCACACAATTTAAAAAGTTATCAATTATGCCAATTGTCATCTGTACTTTCAACATAAACTGTAAACATTTTCTTACAATAATTGGATTTGCATGTCTCTCCTTATCTCAATGTATGTCCCTGTCTTATCAAACTCACCCTTATTTGGCCAAACATTAAAAATCTCCACTTTTCTATAGCAATACATACTCGCTATGGGCACGGCACTACTTCTTAGTGATGCAAATTCAGTACTGTGAAGAGTTTTTAAATCAAAATGGATTTTTTTTTAATGAGCCATGTGGGAAAACAGTTGGTTAAAAACTACTTTTTCAAGGATATTAGAAGGAAGGAAGGAAGGAGGTTGGCGATTTCTCTGTGGAAAATTCATAGCACATCTACATGTACGTGGCTGGCGAGTTATTCTATATAAAAAATGCTGGGGCCAATGGTGAAAGTAACTTCTATGGAGAGTTTAGTTGGAATAATATCAAGCGGACAAGTAGAAGGTAAGGAAATGGTATTGGAGTGTTCTCGGATGAGATAGACAAGGCTATTAACAGATGGAATTATACGAGCTGTGATTTCAAGTACTTTCTCTCCAAAGAGGTTTAGGAAATCCTCCCATTTAGAGGTTAGAGGCTTCCAAGCAGGAGCTGAGTGGTTTAGGCAGAATCTAACACAGTATAAAATAAATAAATTAATGAGAAAAGTAATACCATGGGAATATTGCAGTTTTGTCAATACGGTTTAAAAAAAAAAAAAAAAGGGTATAGAGTCCTGGCAGTTTTGGCAGTTTGCTGGCATTTACCCAAAGGATCTTTCAGAATCTGCGATTTATCGATCAGCCAGTCTGCACATTTGCCTTATTTCTCTACTACTAATCTTATTAACAGCACAGCAAGGACAAAGGTTTTAACCAGTGGAAGAGAGTCAAAGGTGGTTGAAACAGCACTGTTGGTGCAGCTTTAATGTTCTAACATATCCCTATAGGCCGCGAAAAGCCTGGTGACAGTGGAAGAATTTACAATGCAGCAGAGGAGGAAAAGGGTGACAGAAAATCCAGATTAAAAAAAGGAAATTGGCCTGATGTGATCAGATAGTTGAAACTCTTCTATCTCCTCTGTGAGGATAGAACTAGAGTATGGCCGTATTGTCGGAGACCAAAGCATCCAAATAAATAATGATAACCAGAAATCATAATGAAAAATCAGAGGGACCACGAAACGCGGACCTTGAAATCTCAGAGAACGAGAATACCGTCGCTTGCCGGCGCGATGTGGGAGAGGAGATCAGAGAATTCACTGATAAAATCAATATTTGCCTCGCGGGGGTCCAGGCAGAAGACCGGCGAGGTGCCGTCTATCACAAAAAGTCAGAAATTCAAAGGTGAAATAAAAAGGGGGCCTGCACAGATAACGGAGCACTTGACTTTTTGCGAATTACTGCGAACCCGCCACCTTGTGAATGTGACCTGGGTCGGGGCCTGAGGGAGTGGCTTCAATAAGAGGGGAGAGGTCGACGGAGGTCAGCCACGATTCTGTGATAAAATATAAATGCGTAAAATAAATGACAGTTTAGATTTCGGGACGAGACGAAGCCATGACAGATGGATGATTGACGTCTGACAGCGATCTCACTTTCAGCAGATCGAGCTCGGAGGGAAGCGGAGGCATCTATGGCTTTTTGGTGTGTGTGTGTGAGATGGTAATAAGATTGCCATAATTTACTGAACGGGATGCTTCGGAGACAAAATTACGATGTCTGAGTGTTAGACAGAGCGGAATGTGATTTACAGGTAGAGCAGCTGCCGTGTGAGTGGTAGAGGATGAACTTGGCCAGATGTTGCCAGAAAGCAACTTCTTAGGCGCTGCTTAATACACTGATTCATAACACGGCCCTTTGAGGAGCATAAATCAGGGCCGCGCGCAGAAATGTACTTTTGATTAAGGGTATTTTCAATATTATTTCACGTTCTTGTTAAGATTCATGAACACAATCTGTTTGCCACTTTGCTGGAGGAATTATAGATCTGTGGGCTGCTATTTGTATGCACGTTGAGCTGCACCATTTCCCAGGCTAAATGAAGCTTAGCATTTAGCTTTTTGAACAATCACAACAACGTTGATTGGATGAGCTTTTGTAAATGACCCTGATTGCAAATTGCTTCACAGCAAAAGGGGAAACAAAAGAGATTTTGATTGATTATTTTATACGTGGCGCATATACTAAGAGATATGTGAACAATTAATACAGGTACACAGGATTGGGGTAATGAATTTTTCATTTCAAAGGCTCTTTAATCAAGATACAAATTGCCTGGGGAGATCATCAAACACAGAAAAGGAACAAAGTAGTTTGTGCTGTATATGCTTTAGGTTATTGGACGATTATTATTTTAATAGCTATTTTATATGAAATATTATATAATTCTCTATTCCATAATTATATTTCAATTCCTCATTAAATACACTGTTTAAACCTTGTTTTGTTGTCCTGTAACTACATTAGTGCAAACATATTTACTTACTTCTTAAATACAAGGACATTTAACTAATGTGTGTACTTTTATATAAGTGTTATCAAAATTTGTATTTTAATATACAAGTTTTTTTTTAATACCATAAGTCTAATCATGTTCATTTGTTGAGAGATGATAAAAATGCATTGTACCATAGCTGTGAGATGCAGCACATGCAATCGTAGACCTGAATTGCCATTCTTTCCTCTGTGTTTCCTTTTAGCCAATTAAAGACAAAAGATATACTTTCTATTCTTTTCTCACCTAGAGGATGTGTATGTGCATGTTTGCTCCGTCATTTTATCACTGCTGGGAACTCCTGACAGGTTCGAACAGCTCTGCAGCTCTTGGTATAATCCTTGAGGGGGGCAGGATGCTGTGCCTTTGTTACGGGAGGTGGTAAAAAATGTTTCTAAAATAGCACGGAACGTGAAGTGTTAGGGCTTCGAGGGATTCAACAAGATTGCACATAAATCGCCATATGTTAAAAGCTGAGAATGTGAACATAAAGTGGAATTTACTATTTATATCTTTTGGTGGCTGCTCTATACATTTAAGTATTTTACTAAATTTGATCAAATCCATTTGCTTCCTAAACTCTGACATCAACAATTTGAGTTTCAAAGGATCAGTCACTATGTCTATTGTGTGCCACTGAATGGTAGATACATCAGGGCTCATGTCCACAATGCATTTTTCTTTTTTTGTTGTGAGTGCTGGCATTTCTCTCTCTCTCTTTTTTCTTCTCAGTTGTTGTGAGAGCAGCATATGGGAGAGCAGCAGTTGTCGTGAAGCGACATAAAATAAAACACTATTTCTGAATCTCTCGCATTCATAAAAGCGCTCCACGCTGCTCACAATGTGCTGCGTTGCATTCCGTGTAAGAGTACAGGGCGTCATCTGACAGACGTCAAACACACACACACACACACACCACACACAGCTTTTGCACAAAAGAGGAAACAATGCAGCACATAAAAAGATGGACTGTGCTGCAGGGATGATGTACAGAAGCTAATGTTCCCCTGGATCCCCAACGAAAACGTGACTTTTCTGTCACATTGTGGATTATTGCGAGAAAAAAAACATAATCTTTAATGTGAAATGCAATCGCTAGAAATAAAAAGCTAATGATCAGGTTCACATGACTTCATTGTTTCCCGCATTAATGCATACCCTATATTATATTAACAAGAAAATATAGACTCATCAGGCAATTATAGTGGGTCATAAGTGATAACTGAGGGATTGCTTTTGTCTATCATTTTTTTTTCTTTTTTTAATACTGCATATCTTTAAGGACACTCCTCTCAACACCATTCTTCTTTGTAAAGCATTCTTTTCCTATGATCTAGTGAGGTGGTGCGCTATTTGAACAATGGAGGCCTTTTCAGCGTGTGTTTCGCTTTATTTTCTTACATAAAAGTCCATCGAGAAACACATGCCATATGTGAGCCATAAGCCCAGTCATTTTCCTTCATTAGACACTTGATCTTTTTGGATGACAGTATTTCTGGTTTGGCCAGTTTTAGACCAAGCCCTATATTTCAACAGTATTCTGCTTTTGTTCCAGTGATCTAATTATTATTTATACTGCGCCGCCTGGGAATACTTTACACAGCCTTTTACACAGAGCGTATTGTACCAGTTATTGCCGACTTTTCCTACTCCTGTGATGATACGTGCACCTATAGATCTAAATGGGCTGCAAGAACAACTGTAAACATCAGCAATTTGATGCTGAGATTATTGTGACTTACCTAATTATTGTAAATAAAGAAAACTATATAGTGCTTAAGTACTTCCAATGTTCAGTTACCTTGTGAGACCTTATTTCAGATAAACATGCATGGTGGTCAAGGGCAAGAGACAACCCATTTTTGGTGTTTGAATTGTTCCATGAGTCACACATATAATGTTTATTTTTCCCATTGATGGCACAATGCAAACAAGATTAAACGATAATGTAGTGGCACACATTACCTTATCCCATTTCAAAAGGCACTCGGATGTTTAATACAGGTCACAGTACAATTGGCTCAACTCATATTCCACACTCACAAATTACCGTCCTTTTTGTGGCTTAATTTAACATCCTTGCATCCGACAATAACTCTTATATATACTGTCTGAAATAAAAAATGCACCTACAATTTAAAATTACACCAAAAAAAGACAATAGTAGCATAACACAACAAAGAATTAAGTATAAAAACACATTATAGGCTGCAGTAAATATATCAACTCCCTGTCCAACACTGTTGTTTCCTACAGATCTGTCGTCTCTCACCATCGACTTGCCAGACATGTGTTTTCTTTTGGTGAAACAGAGTCCTATGAGTAACCATAGGGTGGACGTATTTCCTATTTCTGGGAAGACAAACCTGTGATCTGTTTAAAATCACTTCTATGCGCTTCTAGGTCAA
Organism: Eupleurogrammus muticus; assembly: GCA_036785175.1. Taxonomy (NCBI): domain Eukaryota; kingdom Metazoa; phylum Chordata; class Actinopteri; order Scombriformes; family Trichiuridae; genus Eupleurogrammus; species Eupleurogrammus muticus. The sequence continues at coordinate 17,050,389 of JAYKQN010000006.1, read as the reverse complement.
AGTTGAGCACAACAACCTCCATCAGGTGAGTCAGCTGAGGAGCCTGGTCTGTGATCATAGCCAAACAGTGGAGGGGGGCGAGTTGAGAATGAAATACATCAAATGCATGTTGTTCTCTCTGGATGATTATCTTGCTCTGTCATCTGGCTCAGCTACGCGTCAGACTTCCCATTGCAGCCATTGTCTGTGAATGAATGAATGTCCTATGAATGTCCTATATAAGAGCCTCCCCCATACACAGGTGGGGTAGAGTGTGTGCGATACAAAACAAAGGTGTGTATGCTCTGAGGGTAGCCTGATGAAAGCAATAAAAAAGACGTACCTCTGCCTATTTTTTTTTTTTTCTTTTGGAGTGCCGCTATTCCCACATTCCGATGTGCTGTTTCAATACCAGGTGTGTACACTACAAAAATTGTATTGTTAGTATATAATATTAGCTCCAATAGTAAAAAGGATTATTTTATTCCATTGGCGTTTTTTTCCCAAAAATATGAGATAAAAAGTCTAAAACATGAGATAAAACTATTATTATTATAAAAAAAATAAATTTACAATAAATTGACCTCAATTACGAAAAAAAAAAACTTGGAACAAACAAAATTATTTGACAATGGAATGAGAGATAATTCTACTCAATATTGGAATAACTGTACCAAAAACAAGATATATTTAGTTAAGATTTCATGTTTTGCAGTGTGTGTACTGTGGTGGTATGTTCACTATATCAGGGTTTGTCTCATATTAGACATTAGGCATGCTGCATTATATATTTAAGAGGTAATTATCTTCTCCACTTTAAAAACATTTTGCTTTTCCACCATCTGCCATTGTAACATTTTTATCCATCAAAACACAAAAAGGAAAAATAAAAAAACTCTTATAGAGAAATGCAAAACATGAACTTAACTTTTACCTAGCTACCCATCTCCTGACCCGCCAAACTGTCTTTGTCTTTCAAAGCAGACAATCAATCAGGAATTAAGAGCAGGAACGCCCAGCAGGCAGGGAGAGAGGCAACCGGGGGGGGGGGACTGACTAAATTGCACTTCCACAGTATCAAAAACAACAGCGGATAAGTGATAAGACAGGAACACTTAACTGAAGCAATAGAAGGCATTATCATTCATCTGTGCCTGAGGGTGGTGACCTCCTAACAGCTCGCAGGTAATGTATGAGCTGCATTAGACGGGGGCTGTTATACCTGCCCCCCCCCCCGGTTTGGACCCTGGCTACTTTAATGGTCTCTGGAACGGGGGCAGACACTAAGACTAGCTACACACATGTCACGGAATGATTGAGGTGGCAATAAACCGACGCGTCCATTAGTCGGCTGTTTTTCGCTATTAACGGGACCGGGGACGGCGTTTCAGATCGTATTCGCTGCCTCTCAGGCGAAAGGCACCCTATTGCCAGAATGAATCGGCCTGTGTGGGTGAGAATTTGCCAGATCCGCCGAGGTAAAAGAAAATCCACCTTTGGAGAGGGGGGGGTGGGCTGGATGTCGTCCGTCTTTCCCCCTGATGTGTGGTATTGAAGGAAGAGGAGGACAGGACGCCGGCAAACCGCTGCTGAATGTCCCGCATGTGTTGATCCTCCCGCCCTCCGCCGCGGTGATCCGTCTCCCTCGTGTCAAACGGGGTTGAGAGGACACCCGGGGTGTGTTGACCCACGGGGTGGGGGTGGAGGGGGGGGGCTTCCCCCCCTTTGGAAAACACACGCACACACTCACTCACACACAACAGCCCCGACGCTCTGGATAAACAATTAAAAAAAACGACCCCACCCTCCGTTGTCATTCTTATCTTATCTTACCTCCTAACCTTAACCCCCCCCCCCCCCCCCGGCCCCTCCCCCAGTGCACACAAGGCCCCAGGGTGGCCCCTGGATCCTCACCTTCCTCCAGACGTGCACAGACAGCAGGAGACAATTCATCTCCCCTTAGTCACTCCATCATTTTCTTATTCCCTCTCCTTCCTTTTCCCTCGCCTTAACCTTTTTCTTTCTTACACCCCCTTCTCTCTTTCTCTTAGTCCAAAGTGTAGCAATATAAAGCTGCCAGAAAGGGGGGGGGGGGAAGAAAGATTTAAACCACTTCTCTTGAAAAACCACAGCACGGATTTCAGCAAGGTGTGGAGTATTATCGCCTGCTTACTGTCTCCTATTAGCGGCGATTCTCGCCATTTTTTCCCGGCTTGACTCGTAGCCTGTGTAAAAGCATCAGAGACGTTTCGGGACGTTTTTCCGCCATGCTGACTGACGCCCAGCCCCGCCCATTACATCCGACGCTCAGTAAATAGCGTGGTTCTCAAATGGCTTTTTTTTTTTTTTCCAAAATCTCGCCCCGGGAGGCCAAATTCATGACAAAACAAAACAGGACGTGTCATAGCGTATCACGGCCCCCTCTGGGTCGCCACGGGCCGTACGTACGGGAAAGAGGCCGTCATCACTCGGCCCCTGATTCAGGAGTTGTGGTGAAACGGCTGCCGTGAATCAGCTTCTGTGGGATGATTCCAGGGTGGATATTCCAAATACTGCACATCGCCGCGAGAGTCACGTGTTACGTGGATATTTGCATTTAGTTGTTCTGACGCTGACAACTTTCTCCTGACTTGAGCAAAGACCCTCTATGGATTTTAACGGGCATTTGAGAAACAGCCGAGGGGCACTTGCCATACAAGAAAAAAAACGGTAATAAAATCCAGTGTCTGGCCTTCTCAGACGGTTACTTCTATTCTCTTTCCTTTTCCAGTTGGCCGGGCTGTACAGCACTGTAAGGCTATCTGGTGGAATGTAACGATCTCTACACCTCTGTAGAACAAAGACTCTTATCTCCTGGTGCCTTCTGCCATTTCCTTTACCCTTGGGCTCCTGGAACCAGAAAAAAAAAAAATGAGCGTAAAGCAGTGCCTGAATATCGCCTTCCCTCCTCATCTCTTTCTGCAGCGTCTCACTCAGGTCTGGCGCTACAGGCTGTTTATTCTGCTTTCTATATATTTTTTCCTGCGTCCCTCCCACCTCTGCACGACAAAGCAATGCTTAATATACAATTTATCTCAAAGCTCATCCCCTTCCTTCCTGCTCTACAGTAATGGTTTAATTGGCGCCCGTTAAGGTGGATTGCGGTGGATGCGGTTTTCCCCTGTCCGAGCGCGGCACGGCAGGCCAGAGATAAAGCGTCTTTTTTTTTTTTTTCCGCACCCTTTGTCCGAGAGACCGCCAATTAGAGGCCCTTCCGCAGCACGGAGGAGAAGTGGCCGACGTCAGCCGCCGTTCCGCCGTGATGGACGCGGAGCTGCGGCCGAAAAAGCGGCGGAAGCGGAGGGGATTAGAAGAGGAGGAGGAGGAGGAAGAGGGAGGAGATTGGCAACAGAGGAAAGGCCGATAATAAAATTCTCATTAAGAGACAAACGATAATTTAAATTGCAGCACGGACCCGTTGGAGGCCGAGCTCGGAATTATTTATCTCAAATCGTATTGGCTTTTTTTTTTTTTGCGACAACAGAAGATGTTTTTTGTTGCTTCTCTATTGGCAGCAGAACTCTGCTTTTCGTTGTTCAGCTGTCTGACAAATTAGCAGTTTCACAGTGGAACTGACATGTGGTTAAACTAATAATCCGCTAACTTTTTTTTTTTTTCCATGAATGACTGTTGAATCGCTGCACCACTTATCGATACAACCCTAGGACTTGGCAGGACGGGAGCGCCCCCCCCCCCCACACACACACACACACACACAATCTTTCCATCTTGTTCCATCTCGCCGTCCCTATCATTACTCTACATCCATTAGCATGTTAATTATTCTGTAATGATAGCAGCAACACCATGACTGCACTGACCCGTACTTAATAATCTTCCCCTTACCACATTTTTATGTCGCTGACCACGGATAAATCAGAGCTGCCGCACTGAGGTTGCGTGTTCCAGATATGTTCGTATGGCTCGCGACACTATTAGTGCCGTGTACATGTTACGAAACACAATTGAGACACTGAAGTGAAGAAAATATAAAAAGCAACAGCTTGAACTACTCCCATGTTGCATGTACATATTAGTTACAGTGGAATTCCCTGACTATAAATATCATGTTCACAGTAATCTCTGATATTTTAGCCTGAAATGTGCACCTTACAGCAAGGTTAACAGCCTTAAGACCCACTTGAGACTTCAGACTTGATTCAGAATCTCAGACTCCATGAGGAGAAAAAAAAATAGCCAAAGAACACACGGAAAAGTGTGATTACCACAACATTAATAGCGTGGCTAATTCCTAAATCCAGCCATGACAATGTTGGATCATTGCACACTGGGAGTTGGGGTTTTCACTCAGTGACTTATGAACATCTGGTGCGAGCTCGCGGTGATTTTTTTTTCGCTCCCTGGGTGCAGACAGGTAGTCATGGTGTGTCCGCGTGGTCGGCTTTGTTATGTCTGCGCGCCCGTGACTCACCGGTTTCTATTATTTTTATTTTTTTTTCGCTGCCATTGCCCTATAAAAAATAAAAAAATAAAAGTGTTTTGTTTATTTCCTTCACAGAAATAGCTTCGGGAAAACCCTTGAAGGTCATTGTTCAAGTTGACCACAGCTTGCTCTCTCTCGCATCGCACCCCGTGTTATTACAGCAGGAGTTATCACAAGGTAATTACATGGTTATTACAAGTGAACAGCAGGAGTGACGTGGGTGGCGTCAGGATTTTTGCTTTTCTTTACACCAGGGATGGGCAAACGTTGTCGAGAAGGGCCGGTGTGGCTGCAGGTTTTTGCTCCAACCAAGCAACACACCTGACACACTCCTAATTTCTACTACTCCCGACTTTCAGTGGTAGAATCAGGTGTGTTACTACTTGGTTGGAACAAAACCTGCAGCCACACCGACCCTCCAGGACCAGGGTTGCCCCCCTCCCTCCACTTCACACGGTCGCAGGAATTTTTCGCTACACGCAGTCCCTCACATGCGTTGACACGTGCAGCGTGGCAGGCTCTGCGGCGGCGGCAGCGGCGGCGGGACCGGCGCACACAGGGTTGGCCATTCACTCCCGTCTGTGCGGGTGCATGCACACGCACTCCTTCCAAACTCCTGACCGGATCTTCAGATCTAGATTTGATTTTCCCCTCTCAAAGGGCCCTTTTGTGGGGCAACCTTTACCGATGCAATGGAGAACACACGGCGCTGAATTAATTTGAACTGGGAAATAATACGTCGTAATGGATCTCGCATATTGGATTACCAGGTGGTCCCCACCACCACCACCGCCGCCCTTTTTCTGCTTTTCCAGGTTAATGGTTTCGACTGATGCTCTTCCTCTGTCTGTCTTTGCGTTTAACCAATTTGATAATTCATCTTTGGAGACACATAAACGTTGCCCCGAGAAGGCTGCAGGACCTCAAACAGAGATTCTGCATAGAGAAGGTAAAGGTAGCTGCTTACAGATGTAATGCAACTTTTATCAATGTCTCACCAATACAGGCAGAGGAATCACTAGAAATACACTATTATTATATAAACCATGTTATGAGTGTTACATTTCTGCCATTAATATATTATTCTGTGATAATCCCGGATTTCCATGTTAAAGGAATGTGGGACCCTGGATAAACAATAACGTACAAACACTATGGAGACCTACTCAGAGCTGGTGCATACCTGAGTTTATTTTCCTACTAAAAACACGACTCCATGAAAACCTTAGTCGACATGCTGCCATCGGCTCATCTGAGCAAGAAACAACCCTGAAATTGCACCAAATCACATGTTAAAGTGCACGGAGTCAGGCATGAAGCGGAAGCCAATGGCGAAGTGAAAAAAAAAAGAAAAGGGGAGGGGGGGGGGGCTCCAACAAGCTTGTCCTGTACATAAATCTGTGAAGCAGACCTGAAGTACAGATGTAATGATGCAGAAGATATGCTCTACTTGTCACGGTTAACTTTCTGCCCTCCTGAAGGAAAACACTTCTGACCCCCCCCGACCCCCCGCCTTATACCTCACAACAGCACTGGCAAATGAAAAGTACGGGATTGCCAAGATTGTTTTACAAAAAAAGAAAAAAAAAAAAAGGAACATATCCAGAAATAGGCCTTTTGTGAATTGAAATTGAATTGAAAAGAGCTGAAAATAATTAGTAGAACAGGGCTGACCCACAATAGAGGAAGCAATGCTAATGTATGTTAACTCAATTTAGTCTCACCCCGACCGGCCCCACACACACACACACACACACACACACACACACACACACACACACACACACACACACACACACCACGGCCTAAAGATGACTAGTCACGTTCTCTCCCTCCCCAGAAGTAAACATCTGCTAAGGCCTCTATGACACACAGTATACCATCTGTTCTTTTTTTTTTTTCCTTCTTTTTCCCCTCACTCTCATCCCTTTTCCATCATCTGCAATTATGCGAGTGGCAGCTTTTAGCAAAAAAAAAAAAAAAAAAGAAAACGTGTGACCCGGCTCCTTGTGCGGCGGTTCCGTCACCGGAGCGGAAACGCGTATAAATAATTGACCAGAAGTAGACTCCTCGCCGCTCTAATGTTACCGGGCACACTTCAACTGGGCTGTGTTACTCCGTGTCGGACACGGCCTCGCCCCTGGATTGTGCCCGGATGAGCGCGCTGCGGAGACAAAGGCCTCTTCACTGGGTGAAACCGGAGATCTTCAAGGAAGCATCTGGCAACCCGGACGCCGGGCGAGCCGCGAGTAGACGATCTGGATATGAAAAATGCCAAAAACGCGAGCCTGCTTCGGGTCTCCTGGCACGAGCGGGCGAACCAGATACATGTCATATCCCGTGTTTCCTCCTCTCGCCCGTTAGCTCTGTCATTCACACACACACACACACACACATGCTGCTCCATCTTTGCGGTGCTCTCGTTTGTTCGTCGTCGGCTCTGACGGAGGAGAGGTGGGTCGGCGGCGGACGTGCCTGAAGGAGCTCCACTTTCAGCCGAGGTGTCAGACAAAGAGTCACTCGATCTAGGAACTCCAGGACAAGCTGTAAGTCGCCTGTCCGCCCCCCGCCCACACACACACACACACACACACACACACACACATACTCCTCTGACAGCGCTCGCCAGTGCTGTCTCTTACTACCTGACCCCGCCGCCCGCTTTCATTTTTATATGACAAGAAATGCCTGCGAAAAAAAAGGATACAGAGAAAAAAAGCTGACAAATTGTGCATTTTCCCTTCTACCTTTCAGCCACTCGGGGAGCTGAAAGGTGCTGTGTGTGTGTATGTGTGTGTATATGTGTGTGCATGTGTCAAAGGTGGAGCGGGGGTTGTAGGGGGAGGACGGGCACACAGGGCAAACACAAGTAGATTTCCTCTCGGACACAATCTCATCATCTTTTGTTGCCACTGTCAGGCAGATGGTGCCGCCTGGTTCCTCATTTAACACACACACACATGCACGCTAACAGACATAAGTACACACACACACACACACACACACACACACTGCCGCCTGCTCAGTAAAAGACCATACATCATTTCATTACCCGTCTTTGGTTTTGTACAATAACATCCGCCGGGGTAATAACCGCATGCTCTCCCAGAACATTTCATCAGGGATATCAGCCCATACCGCCGGCCAACGCTGCCAGCTCTCGTCTTTTCTTGTAAAACTATCCCCTGCGTTTCCCTTCCAAACACGCCAGCGCCTTCACTCACACAACACCTGATACTTCTGATTAAATCAGAAATCGGCTCGGTTCAGGCCGGTGGCACCGCTGGTGGAGGGTGGCGAGAAGTGCTGTCAGGGAAGACCACGTCGCGTAAAGAGAAAAAAGGTCAGAAAAAGGGAAATGTAAATGAGAGAAGATTCCTACCTCGGATATTATAGATAGATGCGCTAATTTATTTTTAGCTTTATACCCAGTAGCTCACAGTAGCCACATGAAATTTTCATTTAGTGCAGCTAAATTGCATTCAGGCCCTTTGAAGACACTGGAGAGAGGAACTGGGACCTGCTTTTCTGTGTATGGTCTTTAAACATTGGTGCAAAAAAAAAAAAAAATATATATATATATATATATATATATATATATATATATATATCCATGCCTCCAGAGTCTAAGGAGCTAGAAACCTGACATTTAAATTGTATTAATGTATTTTTTTATGGCCAGGGTTAGAGTTACATTACAAACTGTAAAACACATCGTCTGACAAACACTCACCTTATAAAGTAGTTATGGCAAAGATTTACTAGCCACTTGCCTACATACACATGCAGGAGGCACAGGGCAACATTAGCATTCGTTTGAAGACGTGTTACTCATCACCTGACGCATGTACGCCTAATATTAAGCCTATGTTTAGCACTTATTTTGGACTCCATCCATTTTTATTCCTGAGAAATAAAAAAAAAAAAGATCTGTCCGAATATATAGCGTTCTTAAGGCAATTTGTAATAAATGTAGAGAATGCAATAGTTTGTGCTTTATTAATGCCCTTTTTAAATTATTTTGAATAACTTCTAATCTATTAACTATTCTAGTCAGTCATGTTCCTAAAACTCATCCAGAAAAAGTTTGAATATATAAAGAAAAATTTGACAGCACGATTCATATGAGACAGTAATTTCATGCAAAGTTAATATAAAAAATAATGATTAAAGCAGCTTTAATGTTGATATTTGCCGGAAATATCTGCTTCCTATGGTTCCATGTGTGGTAGCATGTGCTCCCCCCCCCTCACACCTCCCTGTGTTTATATAAGCCTGACTGATCACAGTCATGTATGCATGTGCCTGTACAGGTAAGTGCAGATCGCTGTACTCCGTGTAAGCATAATCCCTCATTATTTTCACACCACCGGTGTTTGCTGTAGCTTTCCCCCCCTGTGTTCCGACACCGGCTTTGACAACATGGGGGGAAGCAGATCGTCTCCGTGGCGACTGCACGGTCGAGTGACGCCGAAAAGAAGCGGCGTTGACACGTCGACACTGCACCGGGTCACCGTGCCGTCACCGTTTATACACCCATGCCTGCACAGCTGCCTCTTTTTTACAGTTCTCCATCAGCGCTACCCGTAGCCGTGCAGGGGCGGGAACGTCGGGGAACTTTCTGCCACCTTCGCCGCCGACATCCTGCTGAATGCTCGATGCGTGATGCTTGAACTCGGCAAGGATGCATTCGCAATGGCTGATTCGCACAAGGCCGTCCAGCATGGCCCATAGCAGGTAAAAGCGTGGCCCGTGGCGGGTCAAGCATGAGCCGTGACGGATCGCATTCATTACGATTAGCCACAGCGGCTACGGTGGCTGCGGGGCGACCCGCCGCGACCTGCCAAGATGCATCGGCCGGAGCGAGGAGCTTCTCCGTGTTTTTGCAGCCGTCGAATCCTTTTGCTCGTCGTGAAGCTACGCGAGTTTGAAAAACATGAAACCGTGCGTAAAACCGGAGTCGGCGTGCGACGCAGTGTTGCCATCTTGTGGTTGTTTTACATTGAAGTGGAAGCACGTATGTAATTGCTTGGAACGAACAAATCACTGTAATGCAATTTTGACAAATGGCTGTAACATGCATTACAATTAGCATCTTCTTAACGTGGATTGAAGTGGTGTTTGTCTTCATACAAATTCGCTAAAATCGCAGCAAGAGCAGCAGGACTCCAAAACACAAAATGTTTTTCCTGCTTTTCCTCGTCGGACAGAAGATAGAGAAAATTTAAATTGCAGAAACGTCAGATAACACGTTCTCCAGATGGGCATATGGTGGATTACTTTACATTTGTGAAAAAAAAAAAAAGGTTTGGAAGAACATCATAGTCAAATGCATTTTGTGTACTAAACCTAAAGAACTGACCACTCCCTGAAACCAGCAGTGATTTAAAAAATATATCAGTGAGTTAGCAAGAAAGCAAGTGCAGTATATCATAGTGATAAAATCACAAAGAAACCAAGATTGACATCCTCCAGCTCTGAGATTATTCAGCCTCCAGAGGTAAGGAGGCTCATGTCAGTGGATGTTATTGCAGACTTGGAAATTGCTTTAAACGTCTTTTTGAAAACGTGTCAGCTGCTGCGACTAGGAGCGCCAATGACAAGGTAATTTCCAGTTATTTTGGTGAGAGTAGGGTAAAAGTTATGCAATAGTAGTGGAATGCCTTACATTTTAAATACTAACTCCCTATTAGATTTACACACACTGTGTCAGGATGGAGGATTCTTTCCTACTGGTCGTTTACTCATCAGGAAGTTAATAAACTTGACCAGACTCCTACAACCACTAGTCGGTGCTGTGGGCAGTAGTCATATCTACAGTAGAAATATCTCAGACTTTTAAGTACTGCAGTGTGAATTATCAATATACATGTTAAAACAATAAAATCTATTCTAAACAGACACATGCACATTATGTTTTGCGGTATGGCAACGGCGGCGGCAAATATGTCTGCCTTTGTATCATTTATCCCGTATAATAAGGTTGAAAATAATTTGTCAATTCCGTTCGCCGGACGTGGCGACAAATAAAATCCAATAGCAGCGAAGCCCACGGGAACCCGGATTAGCGGGAACAATACCGGATCATGACTCGACCAACCTTCCGTGGCCTGGTCCATAGGAAAATGTGAATGCATGAGACAATAAGTGTGTGCGTGTGTATGCATGTGTGCGCGCGTGAGTGCGGGCGTGCTGTACGCCAGCCAAGCTTAAGCCACGCAGCAGATGGACAGTTTGAATAAATAAATGTTGTGCATGACATGAATTGCTCTTTCTCCAATGTCTCCCCCTCCCGCTCTCCTTCCCTCCCTACACGGAGGCCAAGTCATGAGCTGACTCTCTGCTTTCTGAAGCCTTTTGTCTGGCTTGGCAGCAGAACAGATTCAATCATGTCTGAAGGTCAAGAAGTTAAGGCGCGAGGTGCCTCCCGTTCTCTCGCCCCACGGGACGGCGAGAAAAGGCGGCGGGCGAAGGCAAACACGGAAAACACTGAAACGCCGGGAAATTATTCCGCATGTAAACACTGCCTCGATATTCTATGGAAGTATGCACACACTCAAACATATTGACACACACACATACAAGCTGGATACACACTTCACAATAAATGCCCACAGTGTAGAGCATAGGGGGGAAAAAGGGAGAAGAAGAAAAAACCCTGAGGGGGAATTTATAGTATTTCAGGAGTAGACGTGCTACCTATAACCATACAAGCACTTACAGAGATAAATAATATATATATATATATATATATATATATATATATATATAACCACAGGCCTATTTTTCCTGCTCGAGATGACATTAAATGTGGAATATCATCACAACCACAAGGTTTATGTGTTGCAACCTGGTATGACAATAAATCTACGACATGTGAGGTGACTGCAGAAGTGTCAGAATCAATTTAAGTTTTTTTTTTTTTTTAAAGAGATTATAAAGGACAGGTAAATAATCACAAATAGCTCAAATCTATTGATGTGGATATTGATGATCTACTATATTGATACTGTAACAGTAACATTGTGTTTCACTACAGGTAAAAATACATTATTTTAGTGCTGCAGCTGATTTTTTATAACTGTGTTTCCCCTGGTATCAGGGAGTTTTGGATTTTAACAGGTTAATTAATTTCCTCTCTGGTCGTAAAACACGGCGTCTGAAAGTCAAACTTCCAGTTATCTCTGAGCCAACATGAACGCAGATGAAATAATTACATCACGCGTCTCGACTCGACTCTCACTAACGGAACTGCTCTGATTCTGCCGTGTCCCGGGGGGGGCTGCATGACTCAAATACTATTTATCCAGCCACCAAACTAACAGAGAACAAGCTGTGTTTTTGTGAATGGCTTTCACTGCCAGGAGGGGGAGACAAAAGTGACACACCATAGCTTTAAAAAATAGAATAATTTAGGAAAACTATCACTAGTGGAATCCAATAAATTAAAGCATATTTCACTATTTAATTATAGGGAGCTGATTGTTTTGTACAGTATAAGAAGTGTATGATTTTACAAGTAGTAGTGGTGGACAACCAAATCCATTTTAAGCAATGGGGGTTGAGGATTACTGAAGCTTGTGTGTGTGTGTGTGTGTGTGTGTAGGGAGGACCGGCCAGATTAACATTCCTGGGGGAATTTTAACACTCTGGGCGACAAATTTGCAACACTGTTCCCCCTTGTGTTCCCTCTGTGTGCTAAGCCCAGGACCCAAGTTCCGAGTAGGTCATTTGGAAAGAGCGGAGCAAAATCCCTTCTTCCCCGAGAGCTGTCAGACTGCACTAAAGATGGGGCAGTGTGTGTGTGTGTGTGTGTGTGTGTGTGTGTGTGTGGCTGAGAGGAATTAAGCAGCTGTGGGAGGAGGAGATATGTTTTTTTCCGTCTCCCTGTTCCCACTGGCTGAAACTGAGCCTTTTATTGGAGGTGGTCTCTGCCATTGTTTTGTATGCTGGCATACAATGAGTTGAGGATTTGTAATTGGAATGTAAATTGATGGAGTTTAGGGTTATCTCCATTAGCTAATGCTCTAAACACTGAAATGCTATACTTAAAGCCCTCTGAAAGCCTGGATTCAGAGCATTTCTCCATTGTCTATAACATTAAACTCTCAGGACTAAATAAGCAACAATTAAGGCCCTTTATTTTTAACTTTTTTTCAGGTTTTACTTGAAGTTATGATATCCCTCACACAAAATATTTATGGTTTTAAGCACAGAAAATCATCTGTTTTACATTTCCTTTCATGGGACAGTATTTATAGAATTTTCTTATAATCAAAAAGAAATTAAAATCACACTTTCTGTAAGAAGGGACGATTCAAATAAAAAAAAATGAAAATCCAAAAATTCTTTTATTATTACTTTTATAGTCAGCCAGTCTGCTCCTTCAGAGCTGAAAAGTGGTCGGAATCAAATTTGATTAGCGGC